>BMAO01024745.1:0-43785 GCA_019973975.1 Trichonephila clavata
TTTAAGAACTTTAAGAATTGTTGATGACTTTATATTTTGAATTTTGTTTAAATTACGATTTAGAAATGAGAAGTTCAACGAAAAGAAAAAGAATGTTCTTATAACATTTAAAAATGTAGCAGGATGAGATAAAAAAAATTCTTTAAAAAAAATATTATATTTCAGTAGTGCACACAAATTCTTAAAGTGAAAAAGAATTTTAATATTAAAATTTGATGAGAAATATTGAAATTTTTTTTCCTCTAATGGGGCTGCGTATAGGTATTACTGAAAAAAAATTAAATAACTTATGAGTTAAATTGTTCGACACAATAAAATGTAGTATAACGTTCGTTCCTTGTTATACTACATCGACAAGATTTTTTGTAAATACATTTTTCTTTTTTAATGAAGTAAATATTTAAAATGCGAAAATGAAGTGAGAGACATTAAAACTCAAGTAAAGGAATTTGAAGGTTATGAAAGATTTCATTTTTTATTAATGTTGCACTTTAAAGCAATGCAGCTGGTTATGGATTTCGCAATTTTGAACCTCAGTCAAGTGACAAGGAAAACATCCAAGCCAGCACACCCCTCTCTAAATTTCCCCATCAACGTCAGGACTTTGAGCCATCACAAATTTAATGTACATCAGTCTCTCTACACGGTGAGACTTCAGTGACACCAAAACTAGAGCTAATCTGACGTACTAAAATGAATTTGTAAATTAAATCTGAATATGATGGCAATTTGACATGTTAAAAAATTAGAAATTCTGATGTATATCATTTATCGCAAAAAGTAGTATAATATTATGCAAATATTCATTTCCATAGGTCAGGGATGGAGAACCTTTATGGATCAACGTGCCAATTTTTTTAAAGAAGTGTTTAATGAAGTATAAGCGTGCCAACAAACAAGTTTGACTTGTGATAATATTGGGAAAATAATAAAACTAAATACTATTAATACAAAACTCTATTTACTACGAAAAAATACCCTTTGCACTGTATAGTTATAAATGTTTTAGTTTAACGTGTAATTCAAATTAAAGTAACATTAGTGTGACTTCTGTTATTGCAGATTGGATGACAAATAACTTATACTAGGATTGTATAATGTTACTTTTTGTAGAATAAATGTTGAATTTGGTTTCTAAAAAAAAAATTTTTTTTTCTGTGGTTCACTTTCTTTTGACAAGAGGATTTGTGATTTGTTTCAAAATACCGTTTTACAGAATGATGCCCACTATTCCAGAACATAAAACACACACCACTTTGTCACATAGCAATATTCCTTTGCTAATAATGCCATGTTTCTCGGTCCACCAAATTTGAATTTTTCTGTTATACTCACTATCTTGCACTTTTTCTTGTTGTTGTTGAGCTAGCCATGCTAAATAACAGTTACAAATCGTAAATATAGCACAGATAAACTTTAAAATATAGTTGTGCCAATGAAATTTACTGTGCTATCCGTAGACAAACTTTACATCATGATCAATTGTAATCTACGACGTAACTAAGGCAAGACAATAACAAACGAGGGTGCTCCCCGCGACCGATCACTCGCGTTTGTTCGTAATACTTCATAGAGAACTTTGAAATTTTAATAATAAAATGCAAACCATTTGGATCAATGGCGTGCCAAAAATATTGTGTCGCGTGCCATGAATGGCACGCGTGCCACTGATTTGCCACTCCTGCCATAGGTCAAAATATATTTCACATTGCACCTTTTAGAATAATTTGTTCTGTGTGTGATTATTTTAAATTAATCGCCTCCAATGAACTTAACAAACTGCTACTCATCTTTCAAAGGAAGAAAATCCGCCGTGCAGAAGAGGCTGATGCATGTTAAATATGTTGAGATTCAAACTTCCTCCCGCAGGTATGATGTGGAAGTTAGAGAGAGGATTGGCAGCTCAGGTGTCTGACCATGGTTCAGAATTGCGAGATCCATCGCCAATAGCCCTCGTGCAACATAAATATAACTCTCATTCTCATTCAAAGAAAAATCCCACCCCTCCCCTTTTTTTATTGCACCCTTGTAAGAAATTGTCATTGTGCGAGTTTATCGACACTCGTTCCTGCTCCCCTCATTTGAAGACAATTAGTATAACTCGTATTAATTCTAGAAATTTGTAATCTATCTTAATCTTCGAAATAAAGAAATCCATTTGAAACTTCTCGATGTTTTTTTTTAAATCCATTCCAAGATTATTTCTCCATAAAATCATCAGTTTTTAGCAGCTAAGCTTTAAATTACACTTTTTCATTTCCTTTTTCTACAATTTATTTCGATATTCATTTATTATTATTTTTTTTTACCACCACGCCTTACAACCTTCGCATCCTTGATTATCATTTCGCCAAAGGCATTCACACTCATCTAATGGAGGAGGAAATAAAGAAAAGAAAACGTAAAGATACACATTTAAAAAAAAACAATAATAAAATTTCCCAACCGTCATTCAAGACTTTCGCGAAAGAAAGAGAAATTATCTCTAAGACAGAAATGCGACCTTAATAATTAACAATGCTTCCGTCAATACCGGTAGAAACCCGAAGGCGTGGTTCAGAAAAAAAAGTAAATAAACATAACAGAGTTCCTCAGCGTTCCAGATTTTGACCTTCCCCTTTCTGAGCAATTACATCGCCCCTCAAACTGGATTCAGCAGTGAAAGTTTTGAACCAAAGAAAAAAAAAATGGTCGAGTACTTGACCTACATAAAAAAAGACCACACAAAGGTGTGCTTGTCCAGTCAATGTACCCACTTTCAGAACTAGATCCAGAGTATAAAAGGGATACAATTTTCTGCAAGAAGCATAATCCATCTGACAATCCATTGTCAAATACAACTTTCCAAGTTCTCCAAGATGTTCCAATTGGTAAGTAGTTTCAGAAAAAGATCTTTACGTTTTATTGAAAATCTTTCTTCCAAGAAATTAAGTCATAGTTGTTTCCGGAAATGTAATTTTAAACTCTTGGATTTATAAGAAATTCTCCCTACTTGATACTTGTGAAATTAAAAATCCCTCATTCTCAAGTAAAAATTGAGGATTATAACAATTTAATATTAATTTTTTTTTAATTTAAAATATCCACTTTATAAAAGATGCAAGTACTTTTAACAATCTTAAAGAATGGCACTCATAAAATGTTATAAGATACCAAAAAGCAGCCCCATCAGGAAAATAATAATGTTTATAAGCCACTTCCCATTTCAAATTTTTGCATAGTGTTTAATGTGAAACTGCGTTTTGAAAGTTACAAAAACAGAGCATCGCGAATTCCACAATTTCATTGATACAGCTAAAATTTCAAAAAGATGCCGCTAATCTTGCATTCAGTAAGAATTTTCTGTATACTGGAAATTTTCTTTCAAGTTATGTGAAATTTCATTGAATCTTTACTAGGCAGTTTACTATATGAGAAACCATGGAAGAATGGATTAAGTTTCTTTGTAAACTTCTGAAAAAAGCCGTCATTCAAAGGCGATTGAAATATTAAAAAAAGATTATTTAATTCAATCCAATTTCGAGATAAACCAAAATCTCTTAAAAATGATTAGCAATCATCAAGCTGTTGACAATTCACTTGGGGGTGTTAATAAAAATATATCAACTGATTCTCCCCTAGTCTTTGTTACACTTTCCAAAAAAAATTCTTTAGAATAACAAAAACTTTTAGCAATTCATATATTTGTATATTTTTTGGTGCCCTGAACTAAGTATTAGTTAAAGGTGTACATACACAAAGTGAATTTATAACATCATCACAGCAAATATACTGAAAGGATAAAAAAGCATAGAGAAAAATAATTTTCAGATGTATATCAGTTAATATACTGACTAAAAGTTTAAAATATGTAATGCAAAATCTCTGGGGAAAATATTTTTTTTTTCGGTACGGCTGATTTTATGAAGTTAAGAACTGGAATGAAAACGCTATCAAAAAATTCAGAAGCCGTTATTATTGAACCGAAATATTAATGCATTGACTTTGTTAGTGATTCTTTTTATTTTAAGGGAAAAAATGAGTTGAATACGAATTCTTATATATAGCTGTATTCACATTAATTCTTCAAAGAGAGGATCTCGCTTTGTAATTTACTCCATTCAAAAATTATTATTCATATTAAATATCCAACGCTCTAGTTACTGTAAAAATACTTCCATACAGCCAATCGCTCTATTAAAAAAATTTCTCTGCGACGAAAATTTATTCCAATGAATAATGTTTAACTTGAAATTATAAAGGGTAAAAAGTTGTACACCAAGATAGCAATTTGCTTCGATTCCCCACTATCAGGTTAAAAGAATACTTTATGTATGTTTTTAGTTATAATATTCTCTGTGAAAAAACACAAAATCACACAAGAATTACATTTTCAGTCTCTCATGTAGAAGAATTTTATTCAAATTTCCTTTATAAAGAGTTGCTTTAAAAAGTCATTGTAAATAATTGGATTAAGAAACTTAGCTTTTAAATAAGAAAATAAACTTAATAAGTAAAAGTAAAATTTTTAATGGATCAAAATAAAATCTACATCAAAAAGCAATGTTGAATCTATTGACTGGTATATCAAATTAATTGATATCTAAATCGGAAACAACAAAAAAAAACTGAAAATATGATGCAATTAGATATTTTTTTAACAAAAGAGGGGGTCACCTCTTATTTTGTAATCCTCCAAATATTTCTCATAACTTGGTTTTCTTTCTTAGCAAGTCATTAAAGAATAAAATGATCCAAATAGTTTTGATAAGAATTAGTGACTGCCAAATAGATGTGAATTGGAGTATATATATATATATATATATTCTTTTTTCTTCTTTTTATTTCATCAACAATATTATTGTACGAAATTGAACTTGCAAAAAGACTGAACATGTTAAGTATTTCTTTCAACATGTTGAATTTTTTTTAAAAAATTTTGCAGGTCTCAGTACTCCTTCTTGCAGTAGCTTGCACTGCTACTCCCACTGCTCTCCTTACTCATGGAGCCCTTGTTGCTGCACCAGCAATAAAAGGACATGCCTACTCCACTGAAATTCATCATGGAACTTCTTTGGTTAAGGCTCCAGTAGCTCTCCATGCTGCTCCTCTTTTGACTGCACCAATAGCTCACCATGCTGCTGTTGTCCCAGCTGCACCTGCACTTGCTTACTCCAAGACTTACCATGCTGCCCCTGCATTGGCCTACTCTAAAACCTACCATGCTGCACCAGCATTGGCTTACTCCAAAACCTACCATGCTGCACCAGCATTGGCTTACTCCAAAACCTACCATGCCGCTCCAGCAGTCGTAGCTGCACCTATTGCTCATGCTACTACTTACACCCATCATGCTGCACCACTTGTTCACCATGCTGCCCCTGTTTATGCTGCTGCACCAGTACACCATGCTGCTCCAGTTCTTGCTGCCGCACCAATTCACCATGCCGCCCCAATTGCCATTGCTGCTCCAGCTCATCACTATGCCGTCAACTACAAAGGATCTGCTCTCATCCATTAAGTTTAGTTAATCTCTTCCTTCATACAACAACCTGGGACATTTAAAATGGCTATGTTTGCTACCAGAAGTTATATGTAACTTCTCAGGTTATGCGTTAGTACAACTGTGGTTTGGCAAGTTACTATTAAAAATTTATTTATGGTTTTCAATTAAACAGTCTTGTGTTTTTATTTTTTTAAAAATTAAGCAATCTTTTAAAACTAGAAATTATAAAAATCAGCAAGCAAGCTTTGATATTTTTTTTTTGTTTTTTGCAAATTTTTTACTTATATGTTATGATTAGTAGGAAAATGCATTAAAAGCATATTGTTTGAAAAATTAATTTTAAATTTAACAGATTGATTTATAAGTTATATTTAATATTACTAATAGTTTAATTACATATTTATTGACAGTAGGAATACATATACTCAAAGGTAAAAAAATACAATAAGACATTTCAAAACAAAAATATGTGAAAAAATATTTTACTTTCAATAGAAATAAATGATGGAAGGAATGAGAACTTCACACAATACAAATTAATTTTCACTTAAAATAGTTTTGATCTATAGAAAAAAAAATTACCAGTTGCAGATTTTCAATCAACTGAATGCTTAAAGGGAATTCTATTCAAAACAAAGAATCTTTTCAACTAAATGAAATTTACAATAAGTATTTTATTTTATTACAAAATAAGTAATATTTCAGTCTTAAAAATATGGGGCAAGAAGTCAGGCAAAAGTTCATTTATTTACATAATTTATATATCAATAAAGTATTGCAATACGATGTCTCATATCAACTTAATATGATGTATAACATATATTAGCAAATATATTTCTTAAATTTGTATTGCACTCATAATATTTGCTCAATATATATATAAATATACAAAACAATGAAAAAAATATAATTAAAAAAACACACAATTATTCAAAAAACTAAAGATATGCTTGTCAACATTTTAAATAAAATTATTCAGAATTTTATTGAAAAGATAAATAAAATCCGCTTCTCTTATTCAATAAATTTCTAAGAAACATTTCAATAAAACAAATTTAAGCATATCTGTGAGCATCCTATACAA
Organism: Trichonephila clavata; assembly: GCA_019973975.1. Taxonomy (NCBI): domain Eukaryota; kingdom Metazoa; phylum Arthropoda; class Arachnida; order Araneae; family Nephilidae; genus Trichonephila; species Trichonephila clavata. The sequence continues at coordinate 6,570 of BMAO01024745.1, forward strand.
TTTTTAAATTCTCAAACAGTTTCAAAATACTTAAATATTAAAGTTTGATTTTGTTTAAACCATCACAAAAATTAATAAGCAGTCTAATGTGTATAATAACAAAATATTTAAATATGAAACTAAAAATGCAATTTCTCTTTTTAAGCAAGCAAAAATTATTACTGATGACAACAATAAACAAAAATAGATAATCAACAGAAAATGCAATTCATTGCTTTCATCTGTTCAACAGTGTAATCACTATAAAAAACTACAAACTTCTTTTTAATAGAAAAGCCATACAGAATTTTGTATCACCTTTTATCTATTTTATATAACATTTTAAATTTGCCATAAAATATTTTTCAGAATTCTGAAAGATTTTAAGCATGGAACTAATTTATTATAATGAATTTCTCCTAGTAAAAATGAGGGGAAAGATTCATAGGGTGGATGATTTTTAAATATATATGTATAGGAATATGTTTAAACAAATGATTAACTTTTCAGCAATTTAAAATTCCACATTATAATAATTGTGACAGAAATATTTAAAATGATAACAATTATTCTCTTTTCCTAAGAAGTGATTTATGAAAAATCTCGTTTTAATCAAAAATACACTTTTATCAAAGTCATTATGTAATAAATTAAGTAATTGAAAATTTTAGATGTACTTTAAATACACTGATTTCTTCAACAGGCAAAGTAACTTATATCTGATCCGACAGGAACAATTATGATTCTTGCTCTAACCACACAAGGATAGCTATTTTTCAAAAATCTACAAAAAATTACTTTTAATAAAAGTAAAAATGAGTAAAAAATCTAATTAAAAAAAGGGATCATTAGTTTTCCAATTTCCTTTTCCTCTTGATGTTATTTCTTCATATTATTATTCTTGATACATTAAAGACATTTCTTTATTAATGCATACATAAATGTTATCAAATTCTGCATTTTTAACATACATAATTTCAAATAATTAATATTATAGTTTTTTCCAGTGATTTATACAGTTCAGTATAATTTGCTCAAATAAATTAATTTAAAAAAAAAATAACACTTTAAATAATGTTATATGATATGCAAAATTTTAAATAGGCTTTAATATATATTTTCAAATTTTAAAGGAATAAATAGTTTAAGTAATAAAAGAATAAAAATTATTTTGTTACAATTCCAAAATAGCTGAAAATGAATAAAACTAATTACATTACTTTCATTTGTTTATAAATAAACAAATTTAGATCTAACTCCTGATTTAAATAAGCCATAAATACTATATAAACAGAAAATACACATGAATAATATATAAAAAATTAAGAATGTATACATTGACAAAAGCAAAACCACTCTTCATAACATACAATGAATAAAAATAACTTTAAACAATTGAATGTTGTAAAAAAAACATGAGAAATTTGATCCAAATTAAATTGCTGTAATAAACAGAGCACACAAGATAAAATCAAGTATAATAAAAAAAATTTAATCATTTGAAGAAAAATCACACATTGCAATATTTTAAATTTATTCATTATTCATGGCTAACATGCTTAATAGAACTGAATTTTAATTTAAACGAATAAAACATTAGAGTAACAATTTAAAGTGTAAACAATGATTTGAAATAAAAATAAACATGTAAAATATAATAAATTTCATGTTCTACATATTTACATCTACATCAACAAATCACAAACCAAAATACCATTCTAGTGAAAAAAATCCAATATAATGCATAGATAACATCACATAAATGTATATAATTCAACAATATTCATCATTATAATTTTGTCAAAACATGATAAAAACTTATTAAATAATTTTTAAAACATTAAATCATGCAGTACTTGCTAATTGGTTTTGCACAATGAAACTATTTATAATTTTGGTATATGGTTTAACAAATTCTTAAAGATTATTGAGTTTTAAACAACCAATGAATGCCTATTCTGATAGTACAAAGTATTCAGTCCTCTCTTTCTGAAATAACTGCTTTACTTCATCAAGTATTTTATTTAAATTTTGTTTAATAAAGAAATATATATATCTTTTTATCTCCTAATTATAAGTAGATTAGTTAGCAAGATATTAATGGAAATTGTACTTTTTTTATTGAACATGGTATATACTCAATGTACTTATTTATGTATTATTCACAATTTATTTAAATAACCACAAAGTTTTATATTTTTTAAACAGCGAGTTTCTTAATATACAGTATAAAAAAAAAACATAAAATTGAAGGATCAATTTTTAATAGTATTCAACTTTTAAAGGGCAACAAACATTCTTCCAATTACATTTATAATCGTAATTGAAATAAAAAATTGTTCATACAGCACCTGGAATTCAATCAAATACTTTATATTATCACATACTTTGCTTAACTTTCAAAGTGGTAGAAATGAGACAAAGGCAGTGAACGAATTACGTGAGGAATGAATGTTTGAATATTTTTTTATGTGAATTGAAGTAATAGATTATTAAACGTAATATTCACAATAAGAATAGAAATGGAAAATAACTATCAAATGCATATTAAATTTTATATTGTGGAATATCTACTTTATTTCAAGTAAAAATATCCCAAAACTCTTTACTTCTATAAGTCCAAAATTTATCCATTATTGATGGATTCAATCAATCAATAATGAATTTCTTGGAATAAAAAGTCATTTATTAATATGATAATTATGTTAATTAAACTAAAAAATCATATAAAAAAGGAGAAAATTTATTTGCTGGAAACAAATTTAAATGGATAAAGCAATATTTTTTTGAAAATGTTAATTTTTTTTATAAGAATGGTCCATGATTGATCTTGTAAATACTTCCAACAAAGAAATATAGTGAACACAACAATTATCCAATATTTTAATAATATAATTCTGTTTCCTATAAGCTAATATGTTATTAACATTGTTATAAGAGTAATTAAAAATACATATTATGGGATACATATTAAGGGAAAACTTGTATTCAACTGAATTATATAAATGCTCTTAGAATTGTACATACTGTGTTAAATCCTCAAAATGCTTTCTACGCAAATATTTATGTGAAATGAAATAAAAATTCTCATTATGTAGTAACAATTTTTCCTGTATCTTCTTTACCTCGATATATAGCTTTTCCAGTTGTCCAAGGTAGGTAACGATATTTTACCATATGCTACAAAATGTCAAAACATGATTTATCAGTGGTGAAATAAATTTTAGAAAATCCTCACACATAAATATATTTCAGAAACAGACAACAAAAACCAAAAATTATTTTAAACTCATACTGTTATTTACTCATTATATTATACAAGTGTATTATCAAATTTGAAGGGGAAAAAAGTTTTTATTAATGTGAAATATCCAAAAATTAATTCATTCTCTAAAAAAACAAAATAAGATTTTAAAAAATAACAGTTAATATATATATATATACTAGCTGTTACCCGCCCGTTCGCTGGTATTCATGATGTTTTATAAATTTTTACTGCTTATATATATGTATAAATTATTGATATCTAAGTCCTAGCATTAAGAATTCGATTGAATTGAAAAATATACTTATACCTGTAACTGTCACCTGTTGATAAAAAAAAAAGGGCAGAACTCATCTAATTTGTATTTTCTAAAAATCTCTAAAATTGAAGCATAGAATGATGTTTGCTCTTTCGTAACTCAAAAACCAAGTGGATTCCCGCAAAACCAATTTTCGGTGGATCTCTACTCCGTAAATTGAACATGCATGCCAAATTTCAAGTCTAAATCTAACAGAAAAAAGCAAAAGTTTTACTATCAATATCCCCGTAATCCCGTTGAGAGCCGTTTTCCAAAATTACCGCTCTTAGCGGATTTCAATTCAACAAAAGAAAAATGCAAACCAAATTTCATTATTATAGTCCTTGTAGCTCGAAAAAAGTAATTTTCTTGTCAATACGTCCAGTAACCCCTGCAACCCCCCAGAACTTGTTTTGCTTAAAATTTGTTCTTAGTGGATCCCTATTCAACAAAAGAAACATGCTTAACAAATTTCAAGTATATGGGTCTAACAATTAAAAACAGGAATTTTTTTCTGTAACTCCTCTTGACCCCGCGCAAACATCTTTGGGGGTCAATTTTCATTTTACTCTTTGTTAGAGGAACTCCATTTCATGAAAGGAACATACCTACCAATTTTCAAGCAGGATGATCAAGTAGTTTAAAAATGGAAATATTTATCGATTACGCCTCTTAATCTCCCGAAATTAAACTTCAAAAAAGTTTTTGGCTTTTTATTTTTTAAATCACTGATATTAAAAGTTTTAAAAATAATTTTTATTTAAACGCAACGATATTGATTCATTTCACAGTATGAAATTCAAAAAGAAAATAATACTATGTGATAAAAATATATTTAAAAATATTTCCTTATAATTTTTATGATATTTTTTTTCTTATATTCTACTGTTCTTCAATAAATCAATCTTTAAGAATAAAAAAAAACCATCGGTTGTGATGGGTTATATGAGGGAATTCCCCTTTTTCTACGCAGCGAGACTCAAAACTACCTCAACTTTTCCATCTTCCAAACACAAAGCTAACGCAACGTGAATGACCTTGACGAAATTCAGAAATAACGTCGAGAGAACCGAATGAGCATCCTTACGGGAATCTGGCAACGTTTTTTCAGGATTCTTCCCATTTCCGGCTATAAAAAAATTATGGCGTGATAAATTGAAATGAAAACCATCCTATCTCTCAAGTTGGATCGAACTGCACATGGTGTGCAAATTTTATTATAATCGGTTAATTGGTTCAGGAGTCCATTGAGGACAAACATTGTGACGCGAGATTTATATATATAAAGATATATGCGTGTGTGTTTAGAAAAGCATATGGAAAACATGCTTTCAAAATGATAACAATTCTTTTCAAAGCACAAAGACTTTTTAAGATGAAATGCACACAAGATAATATATTTTGATGAAAAAAAATCCCTTTTAATGGAATTAACAAGACATTTTCAAAACATGCATAGTATTATCAAATTAATTTATCAAAAGAAAAAAAATCAGACATTAAATAGATTATTGTCAATTAGTATTTCTCTACTCTTGAGACATTTTCTATTTTCCATTTATATCTATTTTATTAAAGAAAAATAGTTTTATTCCATAGAAGATAAGGCAATACTATTTTTAACTAATATGTCTTTCAAATTAATGAAATTTAATTTATTAATAAAATAAAATGCTTACACTCTAGTTAATTATATTTAATAAATTTTTCAACATGCAGATATTTAATATCTGAGCCCAATATCACAGAAAACGATTTTGCACATATCTACAATACACATATTTTGAAATAGGGGGCAAAAACCACTATACTTTAAAGTCATAATATTTAAAAGTTTGCTTACTTTTATCTGCCTTTTCATTGTAACACAGAATAGAAGTACAAAATACAACAGAAGAATAGGCCAGAAAACTGGTATGTTAAAACAGTCGAAAAATGTACAAAACATGGCAACGAAAACAGCCCGAGTTGCAGAATACCTAAGGAAATATAAAAAGCAATGGAATATTACCACATAAGAAAGCATCATGATTTTATGATGATAGACTAAGTCATGCAGTATTTACATCATGTATTATTTAAATAAAAAGTATGACAAGATTTATTTCATTTAACAAATGAAATGAAATAAAGGGTGACATTTTGATGAAAAAATTACATTGTAAAGATTTCATTTATCAAATAACTTTTGAGCTACCAACTCGATACATGAAGTTCTATTTAAAAGTAAATCACATTAAAAATTACTTTATGTCAATCATCTTTGTAGATTTATCATTTTTTAGAAAATTTTAATTTAAATTACTGCACATAATTTGGTTTAAAGAAAAATACAAAAGAGGAGCAATGAACAAAATGTTGGCTTTTGTTCACCATAGTTGGTTTAACACTGGCCTTGTACATCCAAGTTTGCGGGTTTCACCCCAACCCAAATCGGTGGATTTTCAAAATCAACAGCATCCATGTCATTATGATTATGCATCTTGTTAAAGATCTCTAGATTGCCCATTTGGCTTGGGTGCTCTTGGCAAAATAAAATTCCTAGTACAGTTTTGCATCATCAGAGCTCAGGTACCTTTCCCTGGGAAGGAAACTGGGCATCAAAATTAGATTGTGGCATTTGATATCCATCAATATGGTACCACACCAAAAAGTGATACCAGCTCTTGGGGAATGTGCTAGGTCTGCAAATCTGCAGCCCCATGGGGGGGGGGGGGCAGAGAAAAAAATACATAGTTATTTGAATAGACAAATTTTAATCTACATTAAAACATAACATTTGATTAAAATAAAGCAATTTAATGCAAATTTTTGAGAAAAATTTGTATGTAAAAAATATATTTTTAGAGCTTTATTTATCTAATTTATTAATTAGAAAATGAGTAAAGTTCAATTTCATATAACATTAATACTTGACATATTTAATTATTCTGTTTCATTATCATTTAGGTTCAGAATTGCCATGCTTTTTCAATTCAACTGTTCCCTTTGTATCATTCAGACATGTACAGTATTACCTTGAGCTCCAAACATAGCATTTTGTGAAGTACATTTTTATGCTGTTTAAAATTTTATAATAAGAAAATGATTTCATGACTTTAAACTAATTTATATGAAAAATAAACGTTTTGCAATATATACAAAATGATTATACTTTTTAAAGCTGTGTTAGAATAAAACCTGCAATACCACTTATTTTTGGGCACACATTTCTTAATGTAATATTTATGCAGAAAAGATGGATAATTTTAAAAGAAATCAATTAAATTTCATATGTGGAATAAAAAGTCAAGAATAACTTAATGACAGTTACTTACACAAGTCATAACATTATACACATAACAAAAAGACATATTTAAGAATGTTTCTGAATTTTTCAATGCAAGAAAAATACAAATTTGAATGTTATTAAATAATGTTCAATTTCAAATAAAGAACAATACATTAAAGAAAAGACATTTTAATTTTTCAGTTACCTTCAATACTGCTTATATATACATAATCTTACAAATTTTAATACAGTAATACTTACCAAAATTTAAATTCTGGTAATCTTCGAATAAAAGGTCTAAACTCTTGGTGCACAGTTGTTGGGAGTTCAGGACCCTCATCTAAAATATTTTAAATTATTAGATACTAAATCATCATAAAACTGTTAAAAAACCTAAAAAAAAATCTTTAACTCTAGAGCAAAATAAAAATTAAAACTTTGATATTAACAAGACTGATTCTTTTAAGATAGCTCGGAGAATTTTTTTCTCAAATATGTCTAGAGAGCATGTTATATCTTTGTTTAAGGTTTAGTTTCACTTGCATAAAGTAAGACAGGTAATATCAGTGTTTTTTTTTTAATTTTTAATTTAGCTTTGTGGCTGCTGATTAAATTAGATTTTAACTGTCTTTTCAGCCTGTATAAGCTTTTACCAGCCATTTTGATTGTTATCAACTTCTGCTCTTAGTTTATTTTTATCATTAAATATTGTGCCAAGCCATTTCAATTCATTCACTTTTTCGAAGATGTAACCATTAACGAAGGAGAACCAGATATAACTTTGATCTGTACAGGCTTTATCTGCAACCACAAATAACACAAGTCCTCCTTAGCCATAGATTAAGATGGCTAGGCCATATTTGGAGAAGCTCGGAAGATAACCCCACTAAGATCTTGACATTTAAAAACCTGAAAGAACCCAAGCTAAAGGGAGACCACCAAGTAGATGGTTAGATGACATTACGAAAAACCTATATAATTTGAAAATTAAAAATAGGAGAGGAGTCGCTAAAAATAGAGGACGCTGGAAGAAATGTGTTGTTGAGGCAGCCAAGGCCTGTAAGGGGCTGTTGAAGAAGATTCTTTGAAGAGAGTTTATTTCAACATAACAAAAAGATCTTTTTTCATGGAATTAGCATTTAGAATGCATGCATGTATAGGGTGTACAGCTAAAAAATTTATCTATATACACAACATATGTATATAATCAAACAATGAAAATAATATTTTGGCCATTGTTTATTAAGAGAATACTTAAACCTACATTAAACCACACAGCACTAAAATGAATTCTTTTTCTGAATATTATTGACAACAGACAACTGTTGTTGAATTTAGAAATGTGCCTTTTAATCTCAAAGTAATTTTTGCCATTTCAAATACAGTTGACTCTCCATAATTAGAAGTTGGAGGGACCATTTAAAAACTTCGAATTATCAAGAGTGTAGAAAAAAATTCCCAAAATACACAAAGATAATTTTTTTTTCTAACACATTTAAATTTGAAACTATATAATAAAACAATAATTGTGTACATATGTATAAAATTATTTTCAAGTATTTTTAAAAAATATATATTATACAGTATAAATATTTTTACAGAAGTTAAAAGTCCTGTATTAAAGAATACATTTAATGCATTTATACACAATCCTATGCATCTCTTCTTCACAATAAGGGACCACATGTGTACCAAGGCCAGGCTTTAAACGAAAGATATGGACAGCTAACAACAGGGGCAGTTGCTCTATTGTGCACTTAATTGACACTTAGATGGTCATTAAAGAGGCTACGTTTCAGGGAAGACACGCAGAGACAACACAACACAAAACATACAAGCTCCAGCCTGTTTGCTACAGGACTGTACATGACAGTGAGTGTTTGAATTGTTGAGAGTTTTATAAGATAAACTTCGAACTATCGCATGTTGTAGTCTGGCTGGCCACAGATTTTACTTCGAAGTATTGAATGTACCAAAACGTATTGTTTTAGTTTGAAATATCAAGAGTTTTTCAAGGGACTGAGCATATATTTTGAATTATTGAGAGGTTTGTATTATCAAAGGTTTGAATTATCGAGAGTCAAAAGTATATACTTGAGAGCTAATTATTTAAACAAAAGTAGCAAGTTACTCCCAGTGTCCTGCTTGTTTATTATTTCCACTTTTAAGACAAATAAACAGCTCAATGGGAAACATTCAAGAAAAAAAGCTATAGAAGCTGAAGAGGAAAAAAAGTCAAGAAGGCAATAGAATAGGTCACTGTCACCTGAAAAGACACGAATAATGTTGCAGTGAGCAATGATTCGACATATAAGTTGTTTTGAGCCAAAAAAAAAGCTTTTCACACATATATATATATGAATGAATGAATGACTTTAAAATGATATCTGAATATCTACAATACCAGTTTATTTTTTTTCTGAGGAATTTATTTTATTCCAGTCAAGTATTTGCTGAAATTTAATCTTAGATATTGGTCTCATTATAGACCAGGAATAGGGATAATACAATATACCAACAATCAGTGTTCCTAATAAAACCTTTTCATTCAATCATACATAATGCTTTACAGTTCTCTTTTTCTGCAAAGCATTTTTTTCCTGAATAAATAGAAGTAAAGTTTGAAAATATGTTCTTTAAGTCAGGATACATAAATGTATTACACTAATACTCTTTGAAGTAAAATATTACAAATTACCAGAAAGACAAAGACTGTAAAAAATGCTAACTAATACTTCTAGTTCGAGATTTCACAAACAGAAATTTATGTCAAAGCAACCGAAGTGCAATATTATGCTTTGCACTATACAAAAGTGATGAAATCAATAAACACTGTAAAATGGAATAAATAAAATAATCATTTTTTAGGCAGCTGATATTGAGAGAGAATAAAGGTCAGTTTTACACTTAGTAGCTAAAAATAAATCAATAAAACTTTTATAACTTAATTAAAGCTACATTTACTCAGACTGCCTTATTTTCACAAAATAAACAATAAAATATTGCATTTTGTGCAGTAAGGAATAGAATCATAAATTCCCAATGGGACAAAATCAAATAATATAAAGACATCTAATTTATATTATTTTGAATTAAAAGCATAAAATAAATATAATCCCCCTCTTTTTTTCAACCAAACATTTCAAATACAAGGAATCTTTACATAATTTGCAAGATGTTTAATGTTATTTACTAATAAGAGTATTGAATCAATTTTTTTGCAGTATTTAACTATGCTATTCAAATATACATTTTCTAGTATATTCCAGTTATAATAGATTTTCTTCAATAAGTATTTGTTTTAAGTATACCAGAAAGACAAATTCATTATAAAGATTTTTTATACATAAGAGTGAATTTATGCTTGAAAAAAATGGTAGAAAATTGTAACAATTGAGATAGAATAACACCTTAAATTATTTGCATCAAGTTAATTTGATACAAAAGCAAAGTAAAGAACACTTTAATTTTACTTCTCTTACCATAGTTCTCATGAGCGGCAGGATCAATTTTTGGTGATAAGAATGCAATAAACAAGCTCAGATGGTAAATACCTAAGGCATAAGTGATTATGTACCAACCCTGAAAAAATGAATCAGAATTATTAATAAATGGAAAAAATGACTAATACAATAAATATCAAATTCATAATTTTAATGTTTTTTTTTTTTTAAATTTTGATATACTGTATATTACATCATATAACATACACTTTTAATACAAAAAATACAACCAAAATATACAGGTGTAAATTATACACTAGATATATGAATGATTGATTTAAAAATAAAGATCAGTTAAAAAATAGAGCTTAAGTATTCCAAGCCATAAATCAACAATGCTAACTCAAAGTTGCTTTGAAGTTTTCTCATTTGCATTCTTTTTTGCCTATTTTCAGGCAAATAAAGCATACAACTTCTTATTACATTCTGATGATTTTTCTGAGACCTGGTTTACAACACTTTCTATCTAGGGTAAGCCATTTCTCATTTTTTTTGTTGTTGCATAAAACACATTTATTTTCTGGCATGTCTATTTTTGTGATTTCATTTCTTTCTTCCACTCACATATGGAATTTTTACCAAAACGAACAGCAAAATGGATTGTTAGGTATTTTATGAGGCATGGAAAGCCACTTGAAGAAAAAAGGATACACTCACCTTTAAATAAAATACTCTAATCAAATATATCAAAAGCAAAACAACAAAAGCAGTCCATCTTGATAATGTAAAAGGTGTCCAAGCATCTAAAGCACATTGATACTTCTGTAATATAATTTAAATGGTTAAAATAAGTTAACAGACAAAAGTATAAAATAATTCTAATTCAGGCAGGTATTTTAAGCAAAATGTATATTGAATGAGAATAAAGAATTTATCTATCTGATCAAATGTAAAAAGTCAGATCCTAGATAAGCCCCTTGATTTGGCAACAAAAGATGTAGCCAAGCCTTGGCATGATTTGTGTGCTAATTGAAAGAAAATATAACTTGTCATGGACTGGTTTTTACACAATAGTCCATTGTTTAGTCCACAATAGTCCATACTATCCCAAGCATGCCAACTTTCAAGATAACTTGCAAAATTGGAAACTCTAATTCGTATGTGTCATGAATATTGAATTGGCAACCATGTGCTTGGTTTCATGTAATGTTGTCACAACAATTGTGAATGTATGTGAGTACTATTCCTCCCCCCCCCCTCAAAAGTCACTATGAAAGGTTGGTTTGCAAGGAATAATCATTTTTCTTGAAAAACACTAAAAAAAATTACTGTAAATGATGCTGATTGGATTTTCAAAAAGTTTCGATGGAAAAGGTAAAAGTGATTAGTGTATAAATGAAGAATCAATAGCATCTGGGTCTGAATGTCCAAAATATGCATTCATTCAAGAAATAGAAATGATGGATGGCTATGAATAGTGTTATCACAGCCAAATAAAAAAATAAGTGTGTAAAGAGAGGAACATGGTTTTGTGTTAGCACTTGACCAAGTGTAATATCTAGCATTTCACAAGATATAGGTTTGGTAAATTTGTGTTGAATGATTTGAAAAAATAGCAATACTATTGTGGATTGAAATATGTTTTTCCCAGAGATTTGCATGGCCGCTGCAGTGAATAAATAATTCAAAATAAAGTGATTTTCAAAAGTTTAAATAATTACAGTTTTAGCATAGTTACTTGAGTGAGTGAATATTAATGTCCCACTGTTCAGCTATACGAGGGCTTTTGGGGACGGTCCGCATAATTTTGAACCATGGTCAAGTGATGCAGACGACACCTGAGCCGGCACCCCCCTCTCCTGACTACCACAACACACCAACAGGAGGACGTTTGAGTTCTCGACAGATTTTACGTACATCGCTCCCCTACACAGGGGTCTTCAGTGGTACTGGGATCGAACTCCTGACATGCTAGCCACGATCCGATGCCTAGACCACTTGGCTACCGCCACCACCATAGTTACTTGAACCCAGAGGCGTAGCTACCACATTATCAATGACACAAGGTCCCAAAATGTGCAAGAATAAATCGTAAATTGTTGAAAACCCACCAAAAAGGGCCTCCAAGGAATTATGATATAGCGCCCACTCAAGATTAGCTACGCCAATGCTTGAACCTACCTAAAATATACATATCCTTCATTTTATTCTTGTTTGCCCCATGGAAATATCATATTTTAATTTTTTACAATTTTAGGCATACATTTTTTGTTGTTGTTGTACTTTACTGAAATTTTTTTGCATGAAAAAAAAGGGATCAACTAGGATTTTACCAAATAAAGCAACAAATCACAAATTTAGATATATCTTCCATAGAAAGACGTTTACTTACTACAGAAATCCACTGCCAGATTCTAAATACGAAAGAATTTGGTGGTGTTAAATCAGTAACAGGAGTATCACTCTTTTCTTCTACCTAAAACACAACCATACATAAATTAATTCAAAAATTTTCTTACAAAATAACTTATCTGTTCACACCTAAATTAACACTGATATAATTAATAATTGTTTTTATGTGCTTATATATATAGGGTGATTTTTTTACTTTCCAAAATTAAACCGTATAAAAGTTTTGATTGTAACATTGTAAGTCAAAAATTCAAACCAATTTTTATAAGTATTGATCTAAATGCAAAAATAAGTTGTTTTTTTAAATACAAAATCAGAATATTGATACACAGACAGAAAAAAAAAGACACTTAATGAAATCAATAATTATGTATCACATTCTTGTAATATAAGGGCAACAGAAATCATATGCACCTTAAAAAATAGAGTTATATCTTAATGGCACATATGATATATATATTTTATATATTGATCATGACACCATTTTGGGACAAAAACTTTAAATCATTATATATGAATCTATACCTACATATGCCATTCTTCATTTAAAAAACAAGTCTTAATCAGTGCTATGAATTTTTAGAAAATTCAAAGTAACTGGCAAACTAAGAGAAAACTCAAAGATTTCCATAATGTTTTTTTTAAAGATTTTTCATTTATTGCAGTTTACAAAATGTATTTCACTATTTAAACATACTGATAAATATTTGAGATGGAATAGATATATATTCAATAAGTAGGAAAGATGGAATATTCTGTTTAAGAAAAGCATATTATATTAATACATTAATAAAGGTAATAAGCTTTTTTTCATTTCCCATAAAATATTTTTTTAAAATTTACATTTGGCCAGAACTAAAATTTTGAAGCTCTTACAAATAATATATTCTACCTCATAGCCAATTTAAAATATCCACTCTATTACGGCTTAATTAATTCAGTACTAATAAGTGGCAGAAATTTCAATTGAAATGAATGGAGAATTTAATCACCTTAATAAACAGTTTACCTAAAAATTAAATACATACAAAACTATCAATTATTTTATTTCCATAAAAAATTGATTGATGTCAATCCAAATACACACACACAGCGTAAAAAATAAAAACATTCAAGTTTACTTTTAACATCAAAATGAAAATTGTATTAAATTTTATTCGAATGAAAACATAACGTGGCAAATTTTTTAGTCGGCTTGTTTTCGCAATATACATAAATTGAATCATAGTTTTTATGTATTCGCAAAGTGTTTACGTCAGCGATTTTTTCACTGAATTGTTACGAACAAAATATTTAATTCATTTAAAGATTAAGTTTGGATATCCATATGATGAACACGTACTTTGATAACTAGCATATTGTTTTAGTTAATAACTTACAGAAAGTTCTGCCATTCTATTAATTTTTTGTGCGCTTGATTACATTACTTTTTTCATTTTATTGTAACGCAGATTCAATGTTCATAATTAGTTTTTAATGTACACAAACCATGAAATATTCGCATAAATAGCAATATTTTTGCTACCTATTGAGATTTGAATAGTGAAAGTTAAAGTATGGAACAGTTGTAGAAGCCTAAGATGGAAGTTTTGTTCTGAAATTATTTCTTCAGATTAATTTTAATAATAAATGATAGATATAATTCTATAAAATCAATCAAAATTATCTCTCGTTTATTGTACAAAGCTTTATGAGAAATAACATAAATAAGGTTTGTTTTTGAAATACAAAGTAAGTTTTGCTTACAGTTAATTTAAGCGGTTAGAAGTAATATGTGTATTCCGGTAAAATTCATTCAGTTTCGGTATCGTGGGTAAGGAAAGTTATTATATACAATAATTTTTTTTTTTTTTTTATTACTGTGGTGTACTTCATGAACAGTTTTAGTTCATTTTCACCGTGAAGAATGGGTCTTCTCAATGATTCAAAAAGCCAAAAGAAAATGTCTGCTATACTTGTGCGACACTCTCAGAAATTGATAGCTCTTAGTTTTCTATGTGGGATCATATGGTTTGCGATCTTAGCATCTGATGTATTCAACAATAAAACTTATTTTTCTGAAAATGCTTTGCTTCCTGGTTTAGTAGTGAGAGAATTTAATCCAAGATCTTCATTATCACGTTTATTGGAGGCTTTGAAAGAAGAAGCATCTGCACATCCATCATATATACCTTCGGCTTGGATTCAAGGACATTTTCGACAACTTGGTTTAGATGTGTATCAAAATAATTTTACTGTTCAATATCCTTTTGGTTCAAAGCCAGTTTATAGAGGCAATAACTTATACGCTATATTACGAGCTCCTAAAGTTGCGAGCACTGAAGCTATAGTTATAACAACCCCATACCGGGATTACGACAGTATCCATGACAACACGCTTGCTTCCATTGCTCTAATGATTGAACTTGCGCAGACATTTCGTAAACATGCCTATTGGAGTAAGGATATTATTTTCCTTGTGACAGAACATGAAAATATTGGCTTTCAGGCATGGCTAGATGCTTATCATGATGTTTCTACATCAGATTACATTATGAGTGAAAAGCTACAAAGTACAAGTGGTCTTATACAGGGTGTAATTAATCTTGAGTTGAGTGATTTTTATTTTTCTCACATTGATATTAAAATAGAAGGTTTACATGGTCAGTTACCAAATTTGGATCTTTTTAATTTGGCTGTTGAATTATGTATTAGAGAAGAAATTCCAACATCTTTTCAATCTCAGTTCAATTACTTCCCTTCAAAAGTTTTAACATGGAAAAGTTGGTTACATAATTATATTACTATGTCACGTATGATTTTGTTACAGGCAACTGGACTTCCTTCTGGAGGCCATGGATTGTTTCATCGATTTGGTATTCAAGCTTTAACTGTAAAATCAATCCATGAAAAAAGATCAAACAAGGATTCTGTTACACTAATTCAAATGGGTAGAGTATTAGAGGGTACAGTGAGAAGTCTTAATAATTTACTTGAGAAATTTCATCAGTCATTTTTCTTTTATTTATTACCTAGTGCTCGAAGTTATGTATCTATTGGACTGTATATTCCTCCATTTGCTTTAATTGCATTACCTGTATTGATTAAAGCTTTATATCTTTATTTAAATATCCAAGCATCAGAATCAAATACTCAAATTTGTCCTCGGGGAAGTAGTATTAATTATTGGATAGCATGCGACATTTTTACTTTAAATATATTTTTTGGTTTGACTATGCTTTTCTCTCCTATGTATCTTACTTATTTAAAAGAATATGTTTCAATTCCAACTGAAGACCTACTGTATTTTACACAAATAATATTGTTATTAACATGGTTTTTGTTTATCTATTGTTTTAATGCTCTTTATACAGCTGCTGAGATAGAATTTTCCTTTAAAATGTGTACAATTTTGCTCATGCTAGGAGGTTTTCTATTTACATTAGCTTTAGTTAATATTTCATTTGCTCTAATATTGGCCCTTTTTTTTGTTCCCATCAGCATAACTCTTGAACATAAAGGAAGATGCTCATTTTTACAACATTTTTATCTCTTATGTATTAATCCATTTGTATTTACATATTTCATTGTAATTTGTCAATCCTATGTTAATGATCACAAAACACTTTGGTGGAATCATTTGTTACGAGCTGTAGAAGGACACAAGAAATTAATATTATTCACTGTGGAGGATATGTATTTTTTTGGTAATTGGAATTATAAAATTATGACCCTTATTATTTTACCTTTGTGGTTTAGTTTGTACTCATTAAAATTTTTAAAATCTAAGAGTAATGCTTAGTGATTTAGCATCTAATGTAGAACTTTGATTCATCAATTAAATATTTTTTTTGCTTGAATTTTTTTTTATTTTTATACAAATAAATACTAGTTTTACATATTACAATGGAATTAAGACTGAATTAAATATTTAACTTTTTTAAGGTAAAAAATAATAAATCTCTTAATTGTTTTCATTGTGTACTTATTCTCATTACATTGAAAGAAACTTGATATCTATGTATATAAAGTTACATTTATATTATGAAGACTTTTCAGTTTGAATGTAATATTAATGTATAATGTTTGGTCATATGTATGTATTTCATAAGTTTACTGAAGGTTTTACTGGAATATTTTGATATTTTTTATCAAATTATATTAGAAGTTTGTTTAGTATTTAAAATATTTATGCTCTTTTGGAATTATAATAAAGTATGGTATTAATTAAAATAAATACAATATGTATATTTCATATCTTTTTCTTATACATTTAGTTCTATATATTTTTTACTTAAAAAACAGAAGATTTTAAATTAAGGATATTAAACAGAATAATCTTGATTATAATTTAAAAATAAAAAAGTTGAGTACCTTAGCAAATTATAATTTTTTTTTAAATTTATATAACTATACTAGCTGTTACCCTCCCGCTTTGCTGGGTATTTCATGATGTTTTATAAATATATCTGTTTATATTCTGACAGACAGACAAAAATTTTAAAAAATTGGTTTTTTGTTATGAGTACCGTATATACTTTTAGTGCATTAAGTAAAAAGCTGCTAATTTGAAATTACAAACAGACACTTCAATTTTATTTATTTGCATAGATATAGATTGGGATTATAATAACTATTGTTTAAATGTGACTAAAAATGTAAATAAAAAAAGAAAGGATTAAAAAACTAACCGTAAAACTTATCATTTTTTTGTTTCTTGCATTGCTTTTTACTTATGAAGTCTTGATTTATTATTTTTAAAAGTGCATCCGAAACAGCCGATCCTCTACTTAACTGAACAGTGAGATAACTATCATAAAAAAAAATTATGGCACGTGTCAGCGTATTATCATGTGTGCGTAACACTGTTATGTCTCATGAAGAGCATCGGTCGCCAGTAACCAAAACAACGACTTCATTAGCTCAGCTTGGCGTTCATCTTGGCATTCAGTTTCACGTTCACCCGTATAGTTTCCGTTCCCGTAAGAATACAGGAATAAAATATAGCCTATGCTACTCCCCGTTAATGTAGCTTTCCATTAGTGAAAGAATTTTAAAATCGCACCAGCCGTTTCCGAGATTAGCCGGAACAAACAGACAGACAAAAATTTTAAAAATTGGTTTTTTGTTATGAGTACCGTATATACTTTTAGTGCATTAAGTAAAAGGCTGCTAATTTGAAATTACAAACAGACACTTCAATTTTATTTATTTGTATAGATATAAAACCAATATTGTAGCCAAGTCTATTTCTACAAAATGATGAAATAATTTAGCCTTAACATAAGTATGTGATTAATAAAATATATTATTTCTAAACTATGATTCTTAAATATTTCATATATATATGCATTAAAAAAATTGTATGCAATTTTTTTTCAGGGATGTGCAAGTTATTAGTGTATTTTTGTTCGCAAATTCTTGATTCTTTTTTTTTTTATTTGTATATGCTATAATTGAATTCTACTTCGGTTTTGTAAAAGTACTCCCTTATATAAGGGATTGCAGACTTTAAAGTTTCTTTATTGCATACTCATTTTATTCAGAAATAATGTGACATTGTATGATATGAAACGTATTATTCATTTATTTATTTGTAATGGCTTGTATAATAAAAGATAAGAGAAGATATAGTGTCATTGTATTTTTTTAAATATATTCCTTATATTATGTGTTATATATATTTGCTTTACACATTTTTTCCTCATTAAAATTTTCCATTTAGTTTGAATTTTTAAATTAAAATTCATTTTTAAAATGAGCCTTATTCTTTTAATAATTTGCATCCTACATGACAGTAGTGTTTTTTATGTCTTGTATATTTATATTTTAAAAATGATGTGCTACATGAATGGTAATACATCAATTATTTACATACAATCGATGCATTACCAATATGTATTATTTTGATTTTTTAAAAACTAAATTATATTAGGAATGAATTTTGTAATGTATTGAATTAAAAAATATTTTTCTAGTCAAATGTACATCACATATTTAACCATTTATTATTCTTTGATTTAACAATCTATTTTCCTAAAAAATAACTTCAATTTATTTTGCCCAACCATCTTACTCTGTAGACTTGTACAATAGTACTTGAATTATTTTTTCTTCAACTTTAAAATGAAAAAAAAAATACTGGTTTTCTTTTACTTTTTTTTTTTTTAACTTGATTTTCTTTCTTTTTACTTTCTTTTACTTTACTTCTCTTTCTTTACTTGGCTTTCTTTATCATTAATCCAATATGCTGTAAATTGGATTAATGATAAATTAACTTTATAAAAGTGTCTGTTATTGGAGTTTTTGTTATAATTGGCAGGAACTTTGAAAACAAATAATTTCATTGCCCATCAGTTTCCTCTTTTTTTTCTTTAGAGCAGAAATTTTTTTTTATATTTATAATTTAAAATTATGTCTACAATTGCATGATCTGGATTTTGATTCCCTTAAGTTTTAATATTTTCTTGCTTTTTAGTTACCTTTAATTTTTTTAATAATAAAGACTTTTTTTTATTTTAATAAATTATTAGCTTTTAGTAAAACAGAATTAGAATTTAAATGATCTTGACTTTTATTTTTCTTTTATTTTCAGTTATAGTAAAATGAAACATGGCAATACAAGAAATTATTAGTTTTCTGAATAAACCTTTCATAATATTCATCCTTGTTTCAGTATTTTTGGCTTATGCTTATCCAGAAATTGGAGCTAAAGGAGGTAAGTTAACATAATGCAAGTCTTTACTAAAATTTAAAGGAGAGAAAGGTTATATTTGTGATAAGGAAATTTGTAAAAATTATGTTCATTTTTTCTGCTGATTATTAGTTTTTATCTTATTTAGAACCATGGCCTCTTTTTAATATAGTTTTATCTTGTATAAGATTAAAATACAATTTATATTTTTCATGAATTAATCTCTTATATTCTTGAATTTTCCAGCCAGTAACAAGCTGTAAAACTTTTTGTTTCAGTTCTATAGCTGTGTTTTTTCTTCATAAAAACTATTTTCTTACATTTTTTTTAAAAAATTTATGTTGAGATTAAATATCTTGAAATGCAAAATTTTTCCATTAAAAAAAAATTGAATTTTTTTTAATTTGATTTTTTTTTTAAAATTAATCTGAATGTCAGATTTGTAAAAGTTTCGATATTAAATTTCTGAAATTAAAGTGTTTAAAAATAGATCCCTAGTGTGAAATGTCTCAAAAACATATAAAATTTGGTACTCAACATGTTTCAAAGCTTTTCGTACTAAACAATATATATATTAAAAAATGTAACTTTACAAAATATATGAATTATTATTAAAATTACAAAAAAGATAAAGTGTAACATACTAAAAACTTTTTTATTTAATTGAATTTCTTCAATAAATTAATATAATTGGATTCCTACAAACCTTTAAGTTCAAAATTTTATATGATTTCAATAGTTCGGGGAGTTTTCAAGATCATTACTAGTAATCAAAAGTCATGGAATCCTAAGAAGCAACGTACTATTTTTTAAGTCTTAATTATCAATATACTAATTATGCAAGGTTCGAAAGTAAAGAAAACAATATATAGATTATTTGCATGGAAGACCTAACACAAAATTTTTCTTGAATATTTCTGGAACAAATGATTGAATTTGGGACATGAGCTGTTTAGTCCATTTTCTATTTTGTTCTGCAGGAAAGAATTAGTTAATAAAAAATTTGAAGCTAATTATTTAAATTTAATGATCTATTATAACATCATTTAGTTCATTTTGAGCTATGAATGGAAGTAACATTTATCCAGCTGTGATGAGAATTGTGAAAAGTATAGTTGGTACCCCTTTCTTTTGTGACATCTATAGATACACACAGTGGCGTAATGTACACCCTGCATTGTGTGTGGGGGAGGGGGCAAAGTCGGTCTGGTGCCAAGTACGTACCCTTTGTAAGATTTGTTTTGGGGCCAATAACCTGACTTTGCATAGGGCCCTAATATTGTCCGTTACTCCACTGATCACACAGAATCATTTTAAAATTCAGTTTTTTATTAAGTGATAATTTTTACTTGTCTTTCATCATGCACATATTCAATAGTTGCAATTGTGGGGTAGATGTTATGTATATAAAAATTCATAATTCTTTTAAGCGCATCAAAATCTTTTAGAAAATGGTATGCAAATTTTTAGTCAAAACCAATGCATGTTATAAATATTTAGCACATTAAATTTGTTAAATTTTTCTGTTTTTAATAAAAACATGCAAATTTCCATTTTTTTCAAGTTTGCAATATCTTATTTATAAAGTGAAGAAATTGATTTCTAAATGCAAAAAGCTATTTTTTAAAAAAGATAAGGGAATTTTATATACTGAAATATGAACTAACAAACTTCAATCCAGATTTGTTTAGTTGTAGCAAACATAAATTTTCATGCCTATTTTTCATTAATTTTTAGTTTAGATCACATTGTTTTATATGAGATAAAATGTATCTACTCTTTAAATAATTAATTTTTTCAAGACATCCCAAAATCTGCTTTTATTATTTTTTGTTACATCATTTTAAAATCAATTACTGATAACCATTAAAAATAATTTGTGTTTTTAAATTAATTCTAGTACTTTTTAAACATTGCAATGATTGTCAACATGTTGTATGAATTTTGTTTCGTCAATAAATGAAAAATCTTGTCTCTTTAAAATTCTTCTTTCTTTGTTACTTTTAAATTTAATGGCATTTTATTTGAAAATATTATCATTTATTACTTTAGGTTGCTATGTCTTTTTCAGTTTCACAAATGACTATATTTTCTGAAGAAAAATTAAGTTGAATAAATGGATAGATTAAAACTCATAAGAAATTTTGTGAAAACTGGTTTTACTGAATAAAAATATAAGTTGGAAAAGATTAATTAAAAATTTATTTCTATGATTATTTTAATATATTGATTATCTATTTTCATTTGACAAAAAATTAATTTTACCTAGAAATTTAGTTACATGTATTTTTATGTTAACATTTGCTTGTGTTTCAAAATACAACTTACTTAATCATAAAAACATATGCTAAAATACTACTATTTGCTTTTCATTAAAATTCATATTTTATTGGATTGGTGTTCTTTTTACATTTTTACCCTGAACAACAATTGTACTGACAGCTAAATTGTGTTTCATTTAGTTTTGTCATTCTTAATATGCTATACTAAAAATGAAAATTTCACAATTTTTAAAACTTTTTGTAAAATATAATTAAAGGAATAATAGATTTATCAAGAAAAAACTTGAATGTTGACAATTTAATCATTTTAGGTATACTAAAACCTGAAATTTCTGTGAAATATGGAGCTATTTTTCTGATATTTTTTATCAGTGGTTTTTCTTTACAAAGTAAGGTAAGATGCATTAAAGTATATCAATATATTTTTATTAACATTTCTTTGATTAAAACTTTATTTTCCATTTTAAATATGCTATTGATTAATTTTACGAAAATATTACCAAAAATATCTCTATTTTTATTGTATTTTTCAAATATCCAGAAGCATCAGAAAATTTTAATTAGCTCTGATAATTATTCTGTTTAATATTGAGATGTGGTTTTAAGAATTCATTATGTGTGATTGTAGCATTTTAAGGTGAAGTTTTGAAATGTCATATGTCCACACATACATATTTGATTATAAATATTGAAGGTTAGAAACTGTATTTATAGGTTATATATATTTGAAAGTTATTTGAAGGTTACAAATTGTAATATTTATTAAAAACTATATAACTATTGCAAGTTTTATAATTTTTTTACATTTATAATTTATTAGCAATATTCTTGTATTTAATTATTATATATTTTTATAAATGTGTAATTGCATATTTTCAAAAATAATTATATTAAAACTACTTTAACTGTACATTTTTTTAATATCATTGCTTTTATACAATATAATCTGCATTTATAATTGTAATCATTTTAAACTGTAATTAAAATTTGCATAATTAACATTTATAGGGGTGGGTAGTGAAAGTAGACTCAAAAAACAAAATTAGCTTGTGTCTCAGGCTATTCTGAGGGCATATCAAAACCAAGTTATCCTTTCTATGAAACATGTTAAACCATATCTCTAACATTTCACACCCCTCTTAAATCTCAACTGTGTGGCTGGTGTTTTCTGTATTTTGTTCATTCCTAGAAGGGAGTTTTTTTATGTTAAAAGGGGAAAAAATGCATGAAAATGCATAGTAGACTGTCAAGGCCTTTGTATTATTTTGTGTTAAACTAATACTTTGCCCTAAGAGTTTTTGCATTAAACTTATTGTTACGAATTTTGTGTAATGAATGCTTACAATTCTGTAAATAATTAAAATCTGGATGTATTATACATTAATATCACTCTCTGTTGTATTTATTTCATGCTAAAATTGTAATGTCTGTAAGCAACACCGTTCCTTACATTATAATGGTGATTAGATGGAAACTTAGCAATAGAGCCAAGTTGACATCATTTTTGGTAAGTTCATTACCATATGGGATGCTTCTGGAAATTACTGGAGAAATCTGTTTGCGTCATGATCTATGACATAAGGGGATCTTTTGAGACAAATCTATGCAGACTATAATTACGTAGTTGCTCGCCTAAACTGAGTAGTCTTATTTTAAATGTTGCAGAGTTAGTATTGTTTTCACCGTTGAAGAGTCGACCAGCAATTAGTGATTACTTTGACTGTTGTGTAAGACGAGCGAGTACTTGTGAATAATGTGTAACATATTTAGTTTTTTAGGTACTGATAGTTGTGTCTAAATGCTGTAGAAGGTGTGAAGGCCTTCTGAGATTTATTCTGCAAATATTGCTGCTGTATCATGTATTTTAAGGATTGTTTTTTGACAATAAATTTCCATTGCTCTTGAAGAACTGTCTTACTCTATGAGACTGATTGTGTAAAATCTTCTAACCCTGTTCTATATAGCAGTATTTCTCTGTATTTTGAATTTATTTACTTTGTATGTGCTGTTGAGTATTTGTTACTTTATATTTGATTATTGTGTGAATATTTTATTCCGATAAATAGATGCCTCTTTCTCAAAGATTTCCCAAGAAGAGTGTAAATAATTTATATCTAGTTGACTGATATGTTCATAATACTTTCTATTATATTTATTTTGTTAAAATTGTAATATTCACGACCAATGCTGTTCCTTACTTTATAATGGCGATTCAATAAAAGCTTGATGAAATGTTGGCGATAGAGCCAAGTTGGCATCATGTTAGGCAACTATATGGATGCTTCTAGAAATTACTGGAGAAATCTATTTACATCATGATCTGATGTAAGTAGATCTTTCTCAAGAGATCCGTGCAGTCTATAAATTGGAGTCGCTCACTAAAACTGAGTTAGTATTGTTTTTTACTTGAAGAGTTTAGTGATTAGTCTCTCCTTTCGAGCAGTGCTTGCAAATAATCTTAAACATTATATATATGTATTTTTAGACACTGATAGTTGTATCTGAGCTCTGTGGAAGGTGTGAAGACCTTCTGGGATTTATTAAGCGAGTTCTAGTGCTGTATCCTGTATTTCAAGGGGATTTTTTTTTCTGCAATAAATTTTCATCACTCCTAAAGAACTATCTTGTTCTTTGAAACTAATAGCATAAAATCCTTGAATCCTAATCTATGTAGCAATATATTTTCATAAGTTGTGGCTGCATACTAATAGCTATATGAATCTCCATTGATCTTCTTTTATAATCTTGAATTTTTCAAATGTAGAATGAAATCTGCCCATTTTATTTCAAATGAAAAATTCAAAATTTTTTTTTTTTAGATTGTATTTTATTCAATAATGCTTGTATCAAAAATAAATTTTAATTTATCTAGACAAGATTGTTTACTGTTTGATCCCAATACAGAGGGTTGTAAAGCATAATGATGCCAGTGTTTGAAAGTTTTGTAATGGAAATTATTTCTATCAATTTACTCAATATAAAAATATAGCAGTACCATAATAAGATTAGTAATTTCACAAGTGAGAAGGGAAAACTTAATAATTTATAAATCTACTTTGAGAGTTAAAGCGATATTTTAGAACACTTACGTAATTGATTCTTGGATTTTTTAAGCCTGTTGTAAACTCTTGATATAATGTTAATCTTATAATTTTATATGATGTTCTTATTTGAAGTGACATTGGTTTTTCCTGTGAGATTTTCTGCAGAGTTGACTGTTGGGGCATACTCTAGCAAAGAAAGAAGTGTAGTGGATTAATTTAAAAAATCCCTAATATATTGACTGTTGAAAATTCTTCCATTTTCTTATTCTATTGCTGTTGTTCAGAATTGCATATTATGCATAGAATTAATTTTAATCATATGAATTTTATCTGATACTGTATTTTCCTTAGAATTTAAAAATTATTTGCATTTGATATAAAAACCTGTTTTAAACTATGTAGATTTGTCTAAAACAATGAATATGTTTTTCAATTTTTCATCTTTGATGCTATTTTTAAGTGATAAATTTTTACATAGAAACTTATATTCAGAATTAAAATCTTTATCAGTTGTGTTTAAATTTGTTTTAAAAAAAGTTATGAAGTAAAAATTTAACTAAAAAAACTTAAGGGTAGACATTACTCTTAAAGAGTAGTCATTTAAAAAAATTGTATTTAGGAGGGTTTTTTTTTTTTTTCTCTTTGAAGGTGTTGTGAACTGTTCTTGGTTGATTGTTTCTGATATATTGTGATATTTTAAGAATATTCTGCAGAAATATTTTAAATAGTTTATGTATTTTTAGATACCATTTTTAAATTTTTGCATGATAACTATAACTAACATAAACCAAAATATTGGCAACTTACGCACCAGTTAACTTCATTAAAATTTTGGATTTTAATTCTTTTGGTACATTTTTCTGCTCTTAAATGCTCTTTCTACTGGATCAAAAAATAAGTCTCATTCTTTCTTATCGTTGATCTCCTACATAAGAATGGTCTTTTTTTTTATCAATTATTTTCACTTGCACTCCTCTTCTTTCATTCACTGGCTGAAGTTGAGTGGAAGTGGGCTGCATGACACAGTAATATTTAAATAAAATAATAAAACTTCATGGGAAAAGTGTGCATGCAATTTTAACTTTATAAAAAGCATATGCCTAAAAAGTTTTCCATTTAAAATTAAGGGAGCATTGCCGACCCGATTACGATTGCTGACAGGAGACAATTAAACCCGCTTGAGCATAACGCAGCTAGCTGAACCTAACGTTAATTCTGATTTGCTCTTCAGCAAGATGTGTCTAAAGAAGTTTTCACTTCAAAAAACTTATATTGATCTGGGTTCATTTTTATATATGAAAATAAGTTGAACTTTTTAATTGTATTTGTGTGTGCTAATAGATTGTTTTTATGTAACCAAAATAACCTTATTACATACAATGTCACAAAAATTTAATCCAAAAGCATATGTAATAAATAATAACTATATGCACACATTTTTAGTAATATCATTCATTGCTTCTACATGAACCCCATAAATTGCTTATAGGAATCATAATTTTGTAAATTTTTGGTGATTGTAATGTATTGTTATAAATATGGTAACAATTTGATACTGTTTTCTAGGAGTTAGTGGCTGCAACATATCAGTTTCGTGTTCATTTATTTATCCAGGGTTTTTCTCTCCTCTTCATTCCTCTCTTTGTTCAGATTTTTATACAGCTCATAGAACAATTTTATCCAAATTCCAACATATTGACAGGATTTATAACTATGAGTTGTATGCCTCCACCTGTTTCTTCAGCTGTTCTGTTAACAAAAAAAGTTGGTGGAAATGAGGTAAATACTTTGTATTATCCTTTATTTTTTTTGTTGTAATTTAAATGGCGTTTTCTGTAAATGAATATCACTTTGGTGGATAAACTTGTTGAGTGATTCTTTGAAGTCCTTGGAGTTTTCATAGAGGTTAATTATGAGAAAAAAATATTGAGAAAAAGATTGCTTGAAAAGATAAACTATTTAATTGAATATTAATATGAAGTCCCAGAAAAAATTTTTGAATATATAGTATTCTCCTATAAAGTTGTAATTCACTATTCATTATTATTTGTTTGTTTCTGCAACAGGTAGACAAAGCATTTCATTAATAGTATATTACATTTTTATTGTCCTAAATAGTAAATCTAAAAGCCTATTGATTGAATTGAAATTTCATTGTATTTTTTCATTGCTGGATTAACAAATAAATGAACACACTATTCATTTGAAACTAAAGGATATTTGAATATATTTTTGTTTTTAAAAATATTATAATATTAAATTAAGAGATAAACAAAATATAATGCTCATAATTTAAAATTGAATATATAATTTTTTATATTTTGCAAAATACTTTGATGAATTTATTTATTACTGATAAATTTTAAAGGACATGTTAACTAAGAGTAGGAAAAATGTTATGTTAATAATAGAATAAATAGCTAAATAATGCATTATAAATGTTCGTTTTTGTCAATATTTGGAATATATTGAATGTACTTTTCAAGATTATTTCTAAATTTTAGAATGTAAAATTTAATTAAAAAATTTATTTATTCAAGTTATTTTTGCAAATTCATTGAATGTTTTCATATATTATAGGCAGCAGCTGTTTTTAATTCCGCTCTTGGAAGTTTACTGGTTAGTATGTGTTTCTAATAATCATTATTTATTCTATTTTACTGTTGCAATATATCATAAATTATATAATGCTGCATTTGGCATTTATTATTATTATTGGATGTCTATTTTCAGGGTTTACTGATTACTCCTGCTTTGTTGTACTTATTTGTAAGTTTCATGTTTGAATATATTACTGTTTTAAAATTTTATTTACTAAATTTGCTACATGTCAGTATAGTTGTCATAGAAATTATTTTGGTGTGAAAAAATAATGGCCTTTTATGTTTTTATGAGATTATTTTTAATCAAATTTATTTTATTTAAATTATTTATGCATATAAAGTAAATTATTAGAAGAATAATTTATTTTCTTTTTACTTGAAAAATCCATTACTTTCAGATTGTTTCATCTTTTTTAATACTAATAGCTTAAAAATAACCTTAGATGATTGTGCATACAATTCATAATAAATGAAAATATCTATAAAAAATAATAACTATAAAGTATAAACATGAACAAGAGTTTTCGTTTTAAATACTTGTGGTGATTACATGGTTTAAGATTAATTGATTTTAGGTAACAGTTATGAAATTGTATTATCCTTTCAATATTTTAATGACTAATAATTTCAGTTTAATGGAACTGGAGATGTACCTGTATGGAGTGCAATATTGCAATTAAGTTTAACTGTTGTATTTCCTGTTATAATTGGGCAAGCGTCCAGAAAGATAATTGGCCATAGTCTCCCAAAGCGCAAAAAATTATTATCTGTGATTGGAAAGTAAGTTTGCATTTGTATTTTAACTTAGTTTCATATTTATAAATAATAAATGTCTGAAAATACTTCTGTTGTTTTTAATAGTTTCCTGCTACTGCTTATTATTTATACTACATTCTGTGATACCTTTTCTAATCACAATGAAGCTTTTACTTTGTCGACTGTGATAATAACCACCATTATAGGTATGTGTATATAATTTTTTGAAATTTAATTAAAATTTTGCCTGTTACATAGTTTTTAATTGACTTTCAATGATTCATATTTATTAGGTTATTATATTCATATGTATTTAATTTATTTTATAAACATTCACTACCTAGGTCAACAGCAAAAAGGTCTAATATTAACACATTAATCAATAAAGAATAAATCAAATAAAAGAATATTATTTCTTTGAAATAGTTGTATTAATGGAAAAAATTATTTTCAAGAAACTTTTGAATATATTCTTTTAATAGTAAAAAATACTCATAAAATAGTAAAGGGGGGAAAAAGAAACTAAAATGCATTTCATTAAATAATTGTCAATTTATATTTGTTCTGCATAGTAAAATTTTGGATATTTGAAAAATATGAGGCATAAATATTCAGAATGTTTAATGTTGAATTTGTATTTATTATTCAAGATCAGTGAATTTTCTGTTTTCTCAAATGAAAATCTTTACTAAATAATGATAATACATAAATTTCTTGTTTTTATTTCCTTTTTAAAATAGAATAATAATTTTTAATAAAAAAAAATCTAATGCTGTTTTTTTAATATATATATATAATATGTATAACACATATTTTCTTTTTCTCTTAGTTGTTTTACTGCAGTTTATTCTTCTTGGTTTAGCTTTTTATATGTCAACTTTGTTCTTTTTTCATTTTACACCTGAAGATATCGTTGCAATTTTATTCTGTTCTACTCACAAATCTCTTACTTTAGGTGAGTTGAGAGGTTCTTCTTAACAAACATGTTAGTTTGCTTTTTATTAAAAAAAATTTAAATGTACCTTTTCCATCCTTTTTATTGCAGGATTTCCAATGCTTAAAGTGTTATATTCAAATCAAGCTCAGTTCATTTTAATATCTTTCCCACTTTTAGTTTATCATCCAATGCAAATATTGATTGGCAGCTTTCTAGTACCATTTTTACAGAAATGGATGCAGAATAAAACAAAGTAAATTGCTTTTATTTTTATTTTTTGGTGGAGGGGGATTACTCCTTTATTTTTTCCTTTGAAGAATTATTATAATCATTGAAACTAATCAATATATTTTAAAGGTAAAAAATTATTTTCAAATTATAACAAATGTAATTAATTTGGGTATTTACACATATTGTACTGTCAAATGATTTCGTCAAATGAAAAAATGTCGTCAAATGCTGCAATATGTAGCCAATAGCAGAAAACCATTCCCATGTATACATAATAATAATGGGAATGTGAAGATGACTTCTTATGTATTGGCTACATCTTCTGATTTGGCAACATTGGTCAATGGTATAATACATTGGTACCTTAACTGGTGATGTTAAATGTTTAAAATCGTTATCTTTGGTTAGTTATCTTTTTTAAAACAATTGCTATTATCTTATCAACATTCTTATAAAAACATGACTTTAGCAATTGAAAAGAATGAATTTCTTAATGCACTGATAATAAATTTGAAGAACCTTACATATTTTCTGTTATGTAAGACATCCTAAAATTTTATCCAAAATTATGGGAAAACATAAAATTTAAAAGAAAATATTAAATATGTAACCTGGTTAATATAAAGCTGAATTAAAAAAAGAAAAATTCCCGTAATTTTTATGATTTAATGCTTGAAAAAATTATTCATTTATTTATATATATAATGGAATTCATTCAAAATATTTCTTACTTTTAGGTTCAACAGTAAATTACACTTTGTGTGAAATATATTGTGATGCAATGAGATGAGAATTTTGCTACTACATATTTATTTTTGAATAACTTTAAAAAGCAATTATTTATTAAAATATATTTTCACAAAGAGTGTGTTTGAACAATTTGAAAGCATTTTATAGTTTTGGAGATGTTTATATGCACCACAATTTTTTTCAAAATGTTATTTTATATTATGTACATTATTTTATGATATTTAATTACAATATATTTTGAAATAAAATATACAAATGTATGTTAATTGATGTAACTCTCCTTTTTTCTATATGTAATATACACATTTATTTAAACTTAACAGAATTAGACAATTATATCTGTTTATAAACACATTATAGTTGGTACTTTGTTTTTATAAAAGGAAACAGATTTTTTTGTAAGAATTCTTTGCAAGAATTCAGAGATGTCTTAAGACTCTTTGAGGCCCTGGGACCCTATGCAAAAGTAGCCCCTATCTGAGATCTTTAAAAGTATGCAGTGTAAAGTATGCATTGTCAAATGAAGCAAATAAATTTGCACGACTCATGATCTCAAAAAACTTAGCCACAAACCAGCTCAAATGATGACTACATTTCAACTAAATGAGTTACTTGAATGATTTTTTTAAGGTATTAGGCCTAGGCCTAGACATGGACAATGGTCATCACATGATAATACAGTCTGACCACTTTTGCCTGTTAACATGCAGTTTGAAATTTGATGTTTTTTGGAGAATATGTATGGGAATAATATTTTACCATTAAAATTATCCTGATCATGATCTTATTAAGACAGAGTCAAGAACAAAACATGGCCCGGACCCAGTTGGTCTTTTCCTTAAGACGTTTCTGCAAGAATTTCAAAAAATTTTAAGTTATTTTATATATTTCAGACTGCTGTATATTTAATATATTTTTATTTAAACCGGTTTGGGGGTTGGGAATTACTCTCAAATTGATGCAGTAATAAGTAAAAAATGAAACTGTGTGTCTATTAAAAATCATAATTGTAATGTAACATCTGAAATTGTATTATTTTTTTAACAAAGCATGGTTTTAATCATATTTTCCTGAAATATATTTTAATGTTTTTGACATGGATTCTCCCAATCACATTGTTGCTCTAAATTTAATCTTTGCTCATAAATAACAAAGAGAAAACATGAACTTCAAGCAAAAATGAAGTATTTATAACACAGTGACCACAGGTTTAATGAAATTTCTAATTACCAAGAAGAATCACACAGCTTTAGTAAAATTATTTTTTATTTACAATTTTAATTGTAAGTTAACAAGGCCTTTTTGACTTCATACGTATAAGTATCAAATGCCTTTATCATGTCAGGTGGAGTAGGCTCTTTTCACCTGATTTCATTAGGTTCATGCTCCGCCAAAAAATACACAACCAAAATCCACTTTCTCTTTTTTTGTTTTTTGCTCCTTCCTCGCTTGTCTCTCTTAACCAGGCGTGGCCAACCCAAATGACCTTCGGACCAAATGCAGGTCACTTCGGAAAAACATTATCCTGTGGGCTGCATTATATATATATATCTTTATATTAGATTTGGACCCATTGCAAACATTTATTTGAGTGAAAATTTGAAAAATAACGAATTATTATTGTTTACATGATTTTTCATGTATACAAACATAGATAAAGAAAATGATGCAATTATGTTTAATTTATTTAATTCATGAGATATTTTTTTCTCAACTCTTTCACATAGTTTTGGAAAGTCTATCTCACTGCATGTATTTGCACCTCGAAATTAATGTTTCTGGTTTTCATCCATTACAATTGAGCTCAATTTATGTTTGATAAATTTCATTTTTGAAAAAAAATTATTTGCAGCTGTAAGTTGATTCAAAAGCGTTCACAACTTTTTGTACCATTGTGTCAGGTCTCTCAAATCTGGAAATATTCCAGGAAAATTATAGGAATCAGTCGTGATGATGCATGGGGGGGGGAGGTCGCTGCATTACAATACTGTCCACTTCTAAGTATGTATAAGAAAAGAAGTAATATTATAAAATAGAAACAGTTATAGGATTTTTTTCTTACAAAACACTGCACTAAAAACAAAAATATTGCACAAAAAAGTCATATTTTGTTAAGCTGTTATGAATCTCGCCGGCCGCAAAATTATTCAAGATGGGCCGCACGTGGCCTTCAAGCGGCGGTTGGCAGCCCCTGCTTTTAACTTTTCAAGCAGTCTTTTTAAACCTTTTGGGCAAGACTGTCTAAGGACCTTTTAATTACCTTTCATTCCTGAGTTGAAAGAGACATAGACTTGCAGACGGCACCCTTGAACACTGTCCCAAACACGGTTGGTTCTTTCCAGACAGGGCTCCATCTGGCCTAAGCTCTGTTTGGTGTCACATGTCGAGACTCAAATGGAGGGGCCATAAATTGACATGTCACTTCAATGCATTATAAACAATTCCTGGCATTTCCTCCTCACAATAGCAGAAAATCCTTTCCACACAAATGTAACAGGGCCACCTGTTAAATGAAACAAATAAATAGACTTTGCAGCTGACACAGGTGCAGCCTATCAAATGCCCTCCTTAATGGTTTGGCCATTTAGTGTGCCCTTTTGCTGGGAAACAAAAAAAGGGATAGCAGACAGCTGGTCAATATAGAAGCTACCTTAAATGTTCAACAAAACACTTCTGTAATTTTTTTAGAATACAAAACATAAAATACATAATTAAATTGACTATAAAGATTTCAATGTGGTGCATAAAAATGCACTATGGCAAGTCAAATAGCATATAACTTATTATAGTACAAACAAATTAAAGTATTAGAATGTATAATTTAAAATTTATATAAACTAAATAATTAGCTTTTGAATTGTTTGTTTTTAACATATACACTGCTGACCACACAAAATGCAACACCAAGAAGGACCAGAGATATATATATCACTGCGAAATTTATTTGGCAGATAACATGTTGTACAAAGATCAAGCGTTTAAAATTACAGCATCTTGTGACATGTGGATGATGACAAAATCAGTAGTTGGCTATAACCGCTGCCACGCGCCTTGGCATATAAGCAAA
Organism: Trichonephila clavata; assembly: GCA_019973975.1. NCBI lineage: Eukaryota > Metazoa > Arthropoda > Arachnida > Araneae > Nephilidae > Trichonephila > Trichonephila clavata. The sequence goes on from BMAO01024745.1 coordinate 39,581, forward strand.
GAGGTTTGGGGTACACCACTTTATGTGGCTTCCAAATATTGCCAAAGTTGATCTGATGTTGCAGCGGATGGTGTATCCTGGGCCAGTCGTTGTGCAAACATGGACCACACGCTTACGATTGACGATAAATCGGGAGAACAATCAGGCCAAGGAAGCAATTCAATCTGTTGAACAAAGAACTCATGAACATTGCGTGCTATGTGTGGTCGTGCATTATTGTGTTTAAATAAGGCTGGTGGCAAGCGCTGAATGTATGGGAGGACCACGGGCTCCAACACCTCGAATATGTAGCGCTGGCTGCAGGGCCGCCGCGTGGGGTGGCAAAATTGTTCACCGCACAAGGGCGCCTGGGGCAGGGGGCGCCAAAATTTATAGTACCAGGGCCTTTAAATACCTAGCTACGCCACTGCCGTCAGGAAATCACTTTTTTTTTCAAAGATAGAGAGTTGACGCAATTTTAAATCAGTAATTTCTTCAATTTTACTTCATTCCTGCAAAAGGTAATTATGAATTTACTTTTGATTTGTTTTGTATTTTCCCTTGAGAAATAAATGTTCAAACATTTTCATCATATTAAAATAATAATTTTATCATATTATTCAAAACATACATTTATTATTTGCTTTCCTTTACAAAGGAGGCAGTATAAATAATGTCTAGCTTAATGAAATCTAATTAAAAATAAATTTTTATTTTGTAAATTTTCCGTGTTACATCAGTTAATTTTAAGATTTTCGTCTATATTTATACATATATTTCAATGAACTTATATGTTGATTAATATGCATCAATATTTGTTTTCTTTGCTTGAATACATCTTCCAAAAACACACTTTTCTATGCAAGAACAGTTTTATAAAGTTCAATTATTAGTGGAAACAGGAAATTCCAAATAGTAGTACTTAAGGTAGTACTGGTATTGAAATTTTTTTCACCAAAGTTTAATTCCTAGCATTGATATTTTGACACTGATCACACTTGCATTGAGCTATAGAAATAAAAAATATCTATAATATTTCTTCATTTTTGAAGGAATGGAAAATGTTAATGCCTGTGTGTGTAAAACTTGATTTAAATAATATAAAAGATATTAATTAGAGCAGGACAGTCTTAACGCGACTGTTGCTGGGATGGGGGACCTTTTTTCCTGGAAGCTCATATCAAGTAGGTGTCTGATACTTTCGATATCTTGTTTCACCAACAACTGGTTCTTTCTTGAAAGTATACCGATCCCCAGTCTAGAATTCACTTTACTTTGTAAATTCTCTGAATTGTTCTTCATAAAAAAATAATAAAGATAAATGCGGTAAAATATTTTTGATTCAAATGATACTACAGAAAAACTAGCTTTCAGAAACAGAAAGATTTGCTTTCATAATAAACAAGGAAACAAAAGTTGATTGTAAATTAATGTTTACAACATGTGTAAATGATAGAAAGGCTGGTTAATATGAAATTTCTTGCCTTAATTTTGAAGAATCATTCTTTGTTGAAAATTTCATTTACCTTTTTGTACAACGTTTGTGATGTGATTTATATTTGCACAATTCATTATATTCTGAATATAATACTGTTTATATCTTATATCATACAAAGATTTAAAAATTCAAATTTATCGTAACCAGATTATTCGCTGAGCATTTGGTTACTGAAATACACACATTTATGTTAAAATTATTCTTACTTTTTGAGAAATATATTACTCTGGAATACCCTACTCATATCGTAAAGCATTTGAAATTTAATTCAGATAATCGTAGATCAGATGAAGCATATGAACATGCAATTGCCAATGCTAGGATCGTTGTTGATGATTTGGGGGGTGGATACTGATTTTCTACAATGTCGAAACAGATTTAAAAAGAAACTGTTTCAAGATGAACAAACCGACGAACTAATCACCAATCCAAGACGAAAGTTTAAGGTTGAATTTTACAATATAATATTAGACACTGCGATTTCTTCAATTACTGAAAGATTCCGTCAATTAAAAGAACATTACAATTATTTCAAGGTAGTACACTATATATCTAATTTTAAAAAACTGGAATGACAATGAAATTTTAAAACATTGTAAAGAATTAGAACAAAAATTAACGGATACTAAAAATATTAATGAAAAGGACATAGATGGATTAAATTTGTTTGAAAAAATAAAATCTTTCCGATGTTTTACCAAAGAGGATATGCATCTATTGATGTTTTAAATTATATTTATGAAAACAATCTTATCGATACATTTCCAAATATTGCAATAGCTTTACGGATTTCTTTAACCCTGCCAGTTTGGGTGGCTACAGGCAGGCCGATCCTAAGGTGTCGGCCGCCCGCGTGCGAAGATCAAATGTGCCGCCCCTCTAAAGAATTTTTCAGATTTTGACTAACACTTATATTTAATATTTATATATTTAATTACCTATTATAATATTTCGCATTTAATTACTTATTAAAGCACTTATATTTTAAGTACTTATTAAAATACTTATATATTTAATTACTTATTAAAATACTTATATATTTAATTACTTATTAAAACACTTATATTTTAAGTACTTATTAAAATATTTATATATTTAATTACTTATTACAATACTTATTTATTTAATTATTAATTTAATACTTATGCATTGCGGTTATACACTCATTTACCTGTATAAGAGTAAAAAGTAAAACATTAATATATAGAAATGCAACGATAAAATTTGTAGTGCAAAACTTTTTTTTTTTTTTTTTTTTGGTCAACTAATAGGTCATGATAGCTACAAAATACTTTTAACAAAATAATAAACAAGCAAAAATATTACTTTTGGAATAAAAACAGACATTTTATAAAAGCAAAACGGTATTTATTGAGAAGATATAATGTAATAAAAAAGCACTAAAGATAGATTTCTTGAAACGAAAAGTATATAAATCACTTATTCTACAAAGGCTACTTAATAATAAACTATCAAATAAGTTTGTGGCATTCTCAGAAGCAAATTTATCAAAATATTTTTGGTATGAAATCAATTTTTTCAAATATTTTGGATTCAATAGAGACTGAGTCCAAATCTGAAAAGCTTTTTAGAGGCAGATTCTTAAAATCTCCTAGAAAAAATTCTAAACTATATACCTTACCATCTCAGTAGTGCTCACACATCAAATTACAAACCTTATTTGTTCTGTGTGACTAATATATGGTGTAGAATCAAGAACTATAGTGTAATATTTTTCTTTTAACACAATGCGTGATATCTCATTACGAGTAGATAAGGCTAAAATATTAATTATTTCATTTTGAAAATACTGCCTTAAGTAGTTTGGAATACGTGTTTTGTTATCATTGCATTTACTGACATTATTAAAGTGTTCTGAAATAAACGAATCAAATTTGGCCATTATTCAATGGCCTTTAAAAATTACCATTATCTCAATTTCACACTAGTTTCTCTGACAAATTTTTGACTGGCTAAAAATTGTACTTCAGCAATCATTCTTTCAATGATGACGCGCACCATCTCTTTTTCTCTAGATTGTATACATTTTGTTGTTCCTCGTCAATAGTACAGTTTTTTTAGCCTAGTCTTTAATTCGCACCACGATCTTATACAGTTTTCGAATTTTATTTTCATCATTATTGTATTAATAATAATGAAGAAAAAAAAACATTTCTTAGTCCAATAAAATTCTGTCTTTTAACTTCCTCAAAAAATGTCAATTCTGGTTGTTTTCGATAACATTTAAATATTAACACGTATGTGTGAAATCTTTATTTGAAAATATTTTATAATAATTTTTATTAAATTTTATCTCTCTAAGCTTAAAAAAAAGAAAGAAGACATGAAACAACTCATATTACTGACCTACTCACAAACTTTAAATATCCGAAAAGAACTTTTCAGAAATGCATTTTCAATACTTCGATCCGCAATAACACAATTACTTATAAGAATATATTTATAATTGCAAAATAATATTCCTAAATTTATCTTGATGTATAAAAAGAGAGAGAGAGAAAATAAACCATCTATAAACACATGCTATATTGACATAACATAATGATCAGAAAATTATTCATAATCGATGATTCAGAAAAAAATAAAAATTTACAATAAACAAGACAAATTCCATTTTTTTTAAATACTGGGAGCAGTAATGGACGTCTCGTTCTAGTAATGGAAGCTGTCTAATGAAAACAATTTAGCGTCAATTAATATTAATTCA
>BMAO01024746.1:0-21627 GCA_019973975.1 Trichonephila clavata
GATTCGAAGGATTAGAACTAACACCTTGCGACATTTACACATTGAGTTGATACAACAAACAAAACTGAGTTAAACGATAGATTTCGAAGGATATTATATTCATTATCAAGACATTTTTTGAAAAGAGTTGTTTGTTTATTAATGGGGTCGCAACTTTGCAGCAAAACAAGAGCTGTATGCGACTCACCTCGTAAATTTGAACGTTTATTAAATGTGATGATCACATTTGAGCTCTAGAACCTTTATAATCAAATTTTTTCACCACACCAACATGAAGAATTTGCACTTTGACCAATTAAAGTGCAGAAGTCCCTCTACAAGTGGGTTGTTAGTGATACCTATACTCGACTTGATGGACAAAAGCAACACCATTTCGAGAACCATAAACAGTCTTTTGGAACTGAAGAAACAAAGCTCCCAAAAATTTTGTTTCCCGAAAAAGTTTGGATTGGCAATATTTCTTTGGATACACTTGTTTTAACTCCACCCTATGACTTTTTTATACTGTTAACTAAAAATTATTATTCTAAATAATAGCACATTTAAGAGATTTTTTTGGATATCAAGTGACCTTATTTTGACTCCAGACTATAGATTTAATTTTTGTGATGAAATCCGTAACCAATGTTAGTATTAACAATCAAATTTCACTGTTTCGTGAAGACGTATATGGGTCGTCTTAATATTGTTCTTTGTAGGCATATTTCTCCATGCACGAGAAGTCTTGTTCTTCAGGTTCTAAGGCCTTTCCTTTTTCATACCAGGTATGGAATTCATAATTTAATGTTTTCTTACCCCTACCACTACGTCAAACAATACGGCACCTTTTCTCACGATTGTTACCCTATAAGTAATAGTAATGAGACATTTCGTACCCAATGAAAACGAAATAAACCCGCAAGCAAAAAGGTTTCTCGCATTCTGTCATCATGATTTCAACAATTGTCTGACATGTCATGTCAGCTATTGCATAAATGCAAAGTAAGACAATTAGTTTAAAGTCAGAAATTGGCTAGACACTACTACTGGTTTTGTTGATTTTTTGCTCTTTGGTTATATTTCTTGAAATCTGCATTGAGCAATCACTGCTTTGTGTAAATATCCATTGCTCTTTTCCTTTGTTGGAAATGTTTTTCATGAAAAGATAATTTACGCACATTGCGTATGTACCTGTTATTTTATTTAACCTCAGATACCTAATAAAAATATAAATTTCAATATTTTTCCTTTTTAAGAAATCTCCCTTTTTAAACTTTCTTATTTAATTTTGTAAAGTACTTTTCTGTATTCAAATTAAGTTTACATACCATATGGCAAAGGAATGTGGCAGCGAAATTTATTGCCTAATATTGGAACTCTTAGTAAATTTTAACCCTTTACTGCATAGAACATGAAGTTTTTTTAATGGAATAAATTAATGGATTGTTATACGTGGTGATTCATAAAAAAGTACACAGTTTCAATGCATCAAAAATCAAAACAATATAAGATATTATATGGTGCCTATAACAAAATTATATGGAATTATTTTAAGTTTTGTTAGAGACAGTCACAGGCGTTCTATGTGTGAACACTTAGTCACACGAGACACATCGATCCGGACATCTATTTCCACCCAAATGTGTGTCAAGATATCTCAACCATCGATAGCGGCTTTATACGCCGTTTAAGTTCCGCTAAATCAGCAAAAAGGGGAAGGACGTAAACCTTGTCCCCAGGGGCGTAGCTACAACCGTATCAATGATGCGGTGCCCCCAAGTTTTGTATTAGGATTATTTTAATTTACTTTCAAAAAGGGCCCTCAGGACTAGCTACACCAGTGCTTGTCCCTTTTCGTACCCCCAAGAGAAAAAAATCACAAGGTGCTAAGTCAGGACTTTTGGGTAGCCATTGAGTAAGTGGCAAGTTGTACTTCAAGGCTTATCCTATCCATTAGTAAGGGAGATCTTCATCAAGATTATCTCGCACGTAGGCTGACTAGTGAGGTGGTGCACTATCCAATTAGAAAACAAACTTACCAATGCTGTCTTGCAAATGTGGTCAACAAAGAGTTAACATATCGAAATAAGTGGCTCCAGTGACAGTTTGAAAGTGTAAAATGAAGGAGCAGAACACTTTCTTTCTGTACATTGCACAAAACACATTTATCTTTGATGAATCTCGCATGTGTTACACTGTGGTTATTGGCTGAATCACTTCTAAGAATACGTTTACTTTACAGAGCGCTGGGGTGGTGCGTGTCTTTGACACTGTTTTACAGCATCAGAAAAGTGTATACTTCTTCATGAATCACCATCATTACATATATTTCCTCTCAAATTTTAAACCAACTGTATTTTAACTTAATTTGTTTGAATATTGTACTTTGTTTTAGTTCATTTCGAAGTAACCATAACCGTATACTTCTCGTGTTTACTTCTTTTAAAAACTTTCCTCTATAAGAATAATTCTTTCTCTAAAAAAAAGATCAAAAGAAGCTGAAAAAGGTTCATGCAAAAACAAAAATAGATTCTTGCAATTTTATAATAAAGGGAAATTTTCATTAATATCTTTAAATTTACATTACTGTGGAATGGATCTTAAATCTTAAAACATAGTACCCTAAATACAAAGGATTGAATGTATATTTCTATTCTCTCTTAGAAAATGTATGCTTTAAAAATTCTGCATCAAGCGTGAATAATCTTATTCTCGTTTGTTTCAAAATAAAATGTTAAAAATTCCTTTACGTCGAATTTGAAAATTAAATTGTGTTAGATTATTACTATCTCAATTAAGGTATCCGACTGGAAGCGACAACTTTTTTTTGAAAAAAAAGGAGATATGGGGATTTTTTTGTTATTTTTAGATTTGTTTAGTGCATTTTAAGAAAAATGTTCTAAAATTAAGAAGAGAAAAAGAAATTATTATTACTAAAAAATCGGAAAAAATAGGTAAAAAATGACAAAAATAGCATAAACGCGGCCCATTCTGTTCCAAAGATTTATGAACAAATTTTAAATTTTTTCAATGTAAAATGTTGCTATATTATTCATTTTTGAAATGACCTTCAGGCTAAGAGATGTTTTCTTTTTTTCAAAAACTAGACTACTTTATCTCAGTTATTATATGAAATTGCTTAAAAAAACAGTGATTATATTCACATAAGGGACTGTAAATTTTGTAATAAGACAGTGATTGATCAATCTTTAGGTTAAAGCAATTCTACTATTATACAGAAACTTACAGAAAAAAATTTTATAGTTAATTATGTTCTAATCTTTTTAGCAATCGTTAGCCCTGCTTGATTATTTCCAAAAAATCACATTTCGAGTAAAACGCGTTTTAAAGTATGACATCTTGGTTAAAGTAATGGCATCTGCTTTTACTAAAACACTTGTAGTTTTTGTTCTAGTAAACGAAAAATGATAAACTTGGTATTTTTATAAAGCTAATAAGATGGCCCAAAAAATAAAATCATAAAAAAATTTGTCAATTTTTGGCAAAATTAACAATTTTAGGGTAGTCGGATAACTTAATATTTACTCGTAGATATATATTAAGTATGTGTGTGTGTGTGTGTGCGTGTGTGTGTGTGTGCGTGTGTGTGTGTGTGTGTGTGAGTGGAAGCTTTTATTAAATGCTAAAACTAAACTAAAATTAAAAAGAGAACACCTTATAAAGAATTCTTGAGGCAAAGTCGTACAGCATAAAGAGACTCATAAAATGCAGACGATTTTTAAAGCGATGTTTTATTTTTATCTCATTTAGGAATATCTTTTTGCGACATTGATAAAAATATTTAAATATTGTTAATTTCTTCTTCGTTTTAATATAAATACGTTTCTAATATCTGAATTATTCATGATTTAGTTTTCAATTAATGTTTTTATTTTTTTAAACATAAAGAAAACCCGAATTAGTTTAACTATCTTTTAGGAAAAAAACTGAAAAGGGAAAAAACACTTGATTTAAATAAACAAATTAGAACTCTCACATTTAATTTATGCATTTTATGCATTCTCCAATGGCAACAGTATTTATTTCATTTCATAGAATTTTTTGCTATTGCAAGATTACTGTGAAGCAGTTTTTTTGCTATAGATTAAAAAATACTTCTTTGGAATTAAAATATAATTTTACAAAAAAAATTTTATGAATAATTTAAATTCAAGTATTCTGTTTAAAATTTACATTTATAACTATTTATTTAGAACATCTGAATGCCGTTAGCGGACAATAAAAAACATCTCCCGGGGTAAGTAAATTATCTTTTATATTAAGTTTTGCATTCGATTTTCTATTTCATTAAAACTCAGCTAATCTTTTTACTAGCGTTGAATGTATATTTATGCTGTTTTTTAAATACATAAGTTTGGTAAATATTACAAATACATGCTTAAATTTAATTTTTATTCGTGAGGATACATCACAATTTTTGTTTAGTTCCAGATTATAATGTTGTACACATTTTTTATATAACTCTTTGAACAATTAGCACATTTAATGTTATTTCAAATTCTATTTCACTTAATTTTGATATTCTTCATGAAGTTTTGATTGTGCAATTTGAGGATTTTCGATTATCCGTTTTTCGAAAATTTACACAGCGGATTCAAAATATTTAAAGCAAAATTTATGTTTCTGACTAATTTAAAATTAAACATAACAAATTAATAAAAAAGGAGAAGTTAAAAAATTTATACAAAAGTTAATTTTTATAAATTTTTTTAGAAATTGCACAGAATAAATTTTCTGTGAATAATATTTTTCAAATATTTAGCTATTTCAAATATTTAGCAAAATTATCATATAAGTCTTTATCGAAAGTATATAAGTCATACCCCAAATTAGATTTCATTAAGAACATGCGTAATAATGGAAAGTTTAATCAAAATAAATGTGCTTAGATTGAGTGTAAAACACATAAAACTTAAATACAACAAAAGTTTCACAGTTTTAAAGGAGTTATTGTTTTATTTTTAAAACCGAATAATTCTACATTCGATAAATTCAATGGTATGTAAGTGAATATTTATGAAATTTAAAATATACAATTCCTATGTGTCTGCCATTAATTTTATTTCTTTTTTCATCATGCGTTGCAACCCTCATATTATGCCTAGAATGATAAATACTTTATAAGTTAATCTATATGTGAATGCTTATATATATATACACTGGTGTGCAAAAATTAAGGACGAAGTCGAACAATTAGCATATCAGCTGAACTAAGAGGCAGAGCGGACAGAAAGACCAATCAGGAGATTAAGTGAGGTGATGTACGGTAACACATGCGCAGATATGCAGGTAGACGTAATGGGGGAGTGTCTGGGTAGTAAAGCATGTTGTCGGTGTAAGATTAGTATTTCTGGCAAAGAGATTGCACACCGTATAGCAGTTAAAATCACACCGAGTTGCTGCCTCAGCGAGAAATGGCGAATAATCAATCTGTTAGACGACATCTGGATGGTTTTACCCGAGGTAGAATCATTGGGAAGTTGGAGGAAGGTCGCAGTGGGACAAGTATGGCTGCAGAGTTCGGAATTGCTCACAGCATCGTTTCACGACTTTGGAGACAATTTCAAACTACAGGAACAGCTATCCGGGGGTTCAGTAGTGGTCGTCCACGAGGAACCACACCCGCAAATGATCGGTATATTGCCTTACAGGCCAGAAGAAACAGGCGGCAGACAGCGGGAGAAATCGCTAGACACACGACACAGGTGACTGGACGACCGATATCGCGTTTTACCGTGGCCAGAAGACTGCACGGTGGTGGTCTGTTTGCACGGTGTGTACCTCTAACGCCTGCCCATCGGAGAAGGCGTTCTCTGTGGTGCCGGGACTACCGGAATTGGAGAGACAATGAATGGGGGACGAGTACTCTTTACAGATGAGAGCAGATTCAGTCTGAGTAGCGATTCTCATCGCATACTCATCTGGAGAGAGCGGGGAAGCCGCAATCATCCCTCGAACATCATTGAAAGGGACAGGTATGGAGGTCTCGGTGTTCTCGTTTGGGGAGGCATCATGCTTGGTAGTCGTACAGACCTTCACATCTTCGACGCAGGTTCAGTCAACGGGACCCGTTATTGTAACGAGATTCTTCTTCCATATGTGCGTCTTTTTAGAGGCGCTATGGGTCCGCAGTTCCTTTTCATGGACGACAATGCACCATGTCATCGCACAGTAGCACCGAACAGCTCTTAGAGAGTGAGGATATTGAACGTATGGATTGGCCGGCACTATCTGCGGATCTCAATCCCATCGAGCATGTATGGGATTTTCTAGGCAGACGCCTGGCAGCTCGTACCTTACCACCAGTAACGATTCCGGAGCTTCGATTGGCGCTGTAAGACGAATGGGCAGCAATGCCTCAACAACTCATTGACACCCTCATTCTCAGCATGGGCAGACGCTGTGAAACCTGCCTAGCAGTCAGGGGAGATCATATCCCCTACTAAAGACCGGATATTTCTTGCTGGACACCCATCACAGGGATGTTTCGGCCTTCAGTTGCATTGCACTCCATGCTACTTTTTCAATAAAGCTTCTTTTTATCCCTCTGATTTCTCTTTTAGTAAGTGTTGCTTACATTACTCATGTCCTTACGTATTGGGGATCTTACGGTATTGAATGTGTTGATTTGGAATGCTTTTGTACAAAGTTATATTGAAAAAACCGTCTCGTCCTTAATTTTTGCACACCAGTGTGTATATATATATATCTTGTGTTCAATTTATTTCAATCGTTAATAAAATACTTTTTATTCATCCACTGAAGTTCAAATACATTTTTAAACTTGTAGGGGATGACACTTGAAGTTAATACATTTTTTTCGAATATTAATTAATTAAATAAATTTTATTTTTTTAATTTTAAATTTATTTAGTGCTATTTTTGACGAAGTTACAACCAACTACAACGGATGATGTCACTCAAGTTAAAAAATATTTTTTTATTTGTAGTGGGACACGATGTTAATACAGTTTTTTCAAATATTAATTCATTAATTAAACTTAATTAACTAAAATAAAAAATTTCTTTGTTGACCTAAGTAGAAACTGACTTAATTTGTTTATATTACTTGTTTGTAATTTAAGTGGTTGTTTATCAGCTTAGAAACCATAGTTTCGACGCTGTTTTTCAAATTGGCACCAACAGGAATATTGGCGGTATATTACCCGATTAAAATGCATTCATTGCAAACAAATTATAGAACAGCATTTTCTTCGTATTTGGTTCCATTTTTTCCGAAAAGTGCCATGAAAAACGTTTTATGACCTTCTCATATATACCCTTTTTTTGGTACTTACGAATTACACCGTCGACCAACTTCGTCAAATTAAAAGAAGTCGCTAAATTGCGCGATATACCACTAATAATGGAAATCGTTCTCAAACACGTTCGAACACAGTAATAATAATGATGACAGCATTTGGCAACATTTTTAAAATTTTCCATGTTTTTTTCATTTGGCGAAATTGGTTGGCGATCTAATACGTAAATACCTATTTTTTAGCTTCGTTCACACCTTATACGTATGCACAATCACCATTTCTTTTTTTTATTTAACTTAATTATTTTGTGTTATTAATTAATCAATTATTTAAAATCTTAATTTATAAAACTGAGGGAGGGGGGCACTCTTTTTTTAAAAGGATCAATAACTTTTTAGAGGGGGGGGGGGGTCATCTTTTGATCCTTTTCATTTTTGGCTCCGAAATTGGATTCATTCCAATAAGTGGATTAAATCACGAAAAAAAGTAACCACCAATGCTGTAAAAGCTGTAAAGCATACATTTTCAAATGTGGAAGAAAAGTTTCTTCAACAAAATACTTTTTTAGACCATCTTTTACAAAAATCTCAAAATAAAAAAGATGGTGCGTTGGATTTCAAGTCCTTTTTTGGAAAAATCTTTTGAAATGGGAACAGTTCCAACTTAAAAGAAAAAAATAATTTGAATGCCTGCAGATGGAATACTTTACAATTTGCGTAGATTACCCAAATTTAGTTGAAAAGAAGACTAGAATTCCACTTTCTTAAGCCTTAAGCAATTCCGCGGGAAAGTCATGATTTCAAAATTCTTAGCACGACCTCAAGTTCATTTTCATATTAGACAAGTTTTCCGTCTATGGATGTAATTTAAATGCAAACCAAGAAACCAGCTTTTTTAAAAATAAAACTAGATACTCTTTAATATGTATATATCTCTAAATTTATACTACTATAAATTAAAGAATGTTATAAAAAATCATTTTGCTTTTTTTTAATTTACCTCAAGGTCAGAATTAGTAGTATGGTAAATATTACTTTAAGTATTTATATGAGAAAACTGTTTGATATATGATAATTTGTGATAAAGGTCTTTTTTCACTCGTGTTTTATAGCAAGCATTTTTAAATAAACCAATGGATAGCCACAATTTTTTCTGGAGAATACATTTTTCTTTAATGTTTAATATAGTATCTTTTATAATTAGTATTCATTATAGTATGTTAAATTATCTGAGATACTTTTAATAACTCAGAAAACTCTAATTTTGTAATGTAAAAAAATCGTTTCATAAGATAAAATTCTTTTAAATAGAGTATTTTAATTTTCTGCAGTAAAAATAAATACTAAATTATAATGAAGAATTACAAATAGTTAGTAATTCTGCGGTGTAGCAATGAATATTGAATTCATTTTTCTTTCAACTTATAATTCTCTTACAGGATAATTTTTTTCAAAATTAAAACCTTTGTTTTCGTTCCAACGAATAATATTCTTTAAAAAATTTAATTTAACAGCAATTTAATTTTACTATTCGTAATGCCATTAAGATCAGAGTATCATTTTTGCACTCAATATCTGTATTTCGAAGAATATTTATGGTTTTCCTTTAAAATACGAAGGGAAAATTAGAATTAGATTGGAAAATTAGCTAATTAAAAATTTTTAAGACGATCATTTATCTTATACGAAGTGTTGAGTAGTTATATTTTTTTGAAAATAACAAATAACATCTCACTAACTGTTTTATTTTCAAATTAACTTGAGATATATCATGATATTTCAAAAGCTATTAATAGCCCTCGTGTGGATTCAAAGAACTATATTAGGAAACAATCAGTCAATCAAAAATGATTGACTGGACTTATAACTGACAATACTAGTTTATTCGAATCTATTTATGTTTGAAAATTTGATCAAATTGTGTGTGTGTGTGTGTGTGTGTGTGTGTGGTACTGTTTGTTAGATAAAACCAAATTCAAATTTAAATTTATAATTTATGCTTATAGTATAATCACCTGAAATCCTCTCGTCTTAAGGCGAAAGTTAAACAAAAAAACATGCACAGAGAAAGAAACGTCTGATGTGTTTATCGTATTTTAACGGAAATGAGTAACATCTTCTCGGGTACACAGCATTTGTAAAGCCTCTTAGAAAAATGGCGCTGACGCTCGACTTTTAGTCGCAATATTGGTTTCAATCTCGGCAATAAAAATAAAATAACTTTCAAGAACAAATGCTGCTTATTTGGTAAAGTTATCAGAAATAATTTTAATTTTTATGATAATATTATTGAATTATTAAAGCAAGTTGGATACATATACTTTAAACTCTTTTCAATCTGAAAGTATCTTCTTTTTCTACTCTGGCATCAGCAACAATCCTTTACCGTTTATCTAAGTATGCTGTTTATTTTAATAAAATGAATACAAAAATTACGTATTTAATTGTGATAATATATAATAATCATACTTATAGGTAAATTATAGAGATACAATAATCAAAACTGAACAGATACTCTCTGTTCTAGCCATAATTCATAACTCATGAAAACTAAATTAATCTTTAAAAAAGATAGATGAGTAGAAATATAAAAATGGAGAGAATCCCTTGTTTTTGAAATTATAGGTTATTTGGCTGAATATCTTTTTACCCTTTTTTTTTTCAAAGATTCGTTCTAATTTTCCTTTTGAGTATGGCAGACATTTTTACCAAAGCTATGTCAGGAAACTCATGTTGAAAACAAATGCTAAGGCACCAGTTTTGCAATTTTTAATGTTATTAGACATTAAAACAAATCAAATTTTGAATTGCGTTATAATTTCATTTATTTGGTATGTTGAAAAAGCTGTAATTCGCATTATTTTAGATTCTGCAACGAAAATTCCCTTGACAAATCGCCATTATTAATATCAAAGAAAAATTTTGTTAATATCTTCAATATTCCAGAATTTTTTTGCCAGTAAACTAACATTAAATGCTACAAAGTACATAAAAGTTTTTCTGTCTGCAATCTATGCATTATGCATAAAAATATAAGCATCACTCTTATATTATTCGCATGAAGCCAAAAATATTCCTCAGGAAATTTTGGAAATGAGGATAATAATTTAACAGTTGCATGTACTTTTTTTCAAAATTTATTTTTTAAGTTGAAATTTATAGAGACATGACTTTACTGATGTCGAGAAATATCAGAAAAACGTCGATTCAGCATCCGAGTGGAAAGTAAAAACATCATAAAAAATAAAATAACAGAAAAATTTTGCCGTGTTTGGGTTGAAATTTCTTTGAAATTTGATCTCTTTGGGGACTAATGAGGTTTCTTAATAATATCATGAATGTTTTATTGTTATTTTGAATGCTCAGTTCATTCTGACATGTTAATTAAACTTTAACTAAACGCAAATATGCGCTACGTACTTAAAGCTCACATTTTTTTTTACAATGTCAAATAGATTTTTTTTTTTTAAAAAAAACAAACCTAGAGTTTTTTTAACACTAAGCGTAAAAGGGCTATAATCAAAAAAAAATTTCAAAACATATATTTCAGGTTTTATGCTTTTATTTTGATACCAGTAAAATCTCATGTTTGCCTCCATCTTTCTTGACAACTAAGTAAAAAAAGTATCCTTGAAAACTTTTTCTATAGTGTTACAAAAAATTTCTTTGATATATGTGTTTGAAAATTTTCTGCTGGGATTTTCTGGGGGGGGGGGATAAAATTTACTTTTTAATGGTCTCCCTTATGCAACGTAAGAAACATTTCCCTAATTTAAAATAACTTCTTTGATAATTCAGGAAAAAATTAAATTTCTTAAACATTTAATGTGCGATCAAATGTCCAAACATTTATACAGAACATATTTTTAATTCCGTTAAAAACTCGTTAGGATGTGATTTCATAATTTTTTTAATTTGAAAATTATATTAGCTTCAAGACAATGAAAACCCTCTTCACTACATAAAAAAATATCTCTATTATGAAAAATATGACAGATGGTCGCTTCAAGGAGAATTTAGGATATCCTTTTTATTATATTTTATTCTGAATCATTTTGAAATCTGACTTAAAAATCTTAATCTCTTTCCATAAAACAGTATATTCCTTTTTTATATAAAAAGATTCATTTAAAATTTGTAAATTAACTTTATCACTCATTAAAGTAAACTTCAAAGTGCATATTGAATTGGAAATAATTATATATATATATATATATATATATATATATATGTTTAATTTTACTTTTCATAACCGTTTGAAATTGATTTAATTATTGTTACTCTAGAACTAGTGAGTGGATGTTCATTAACATTGCAATATGAAGTAGCTCGAGGACTATTCTTAATTTTGAATCAAAGTCAAGTGACGAGGGGAACACCTGATCCTAGTACCTCCCTCTATAAATTACCACACCAAAGGAAAGACCTTGAACCTTGATGGATTTAAATTGCATCAACCTCTGTTCACGACTTATCTCTGGTGGTACCGAGATTCTAGTGAGTGAGTGAATATAAACATCACACTGTTCATCTACACGAGGGCTTTTGGCGACGGGCCTCGTAATTTTGAACCACGGTCAAGTGACAAGGACGAACCTGCACCTGAGCTGGCACCCCTTCTCCTAACTACCACACCCCACTAACTGGAGGAAATTTGAGTTCTCGATATATTTAAAGTGCATCGTTCCCCTACACGGCGGGTATTCAGCGGCAGTGGGCTCGAACTCATAACACGCCTGCCACGAGTCCGTTACCTTGACCACTAGGCTACCGCGGTCACACCGGGATTCTAAGCTGCGACATCCCTGACACGAATTCTTGACCACCACTAGGCTACCGCAGCCATTACCCTAGAACTTGTAAAAAACTTTTGAGCCACAATCCGATGACAAAAATTACCCTTGAGTTCATTCTTCAGATAGCCCTCTTTTTTTCATGTATATGCATCGTATGGTCAAATGGGATACAAACAGCACCAGTTTTTGTTATTTTATATATATATAGTTAAAACTTCTGATCAGAATCAAGACTTGAACCCGTGGTTATTGGAAAACAAAATAAAAAAATTTTCACCGTGCGTTTTTTGAAAAAAAAAATATTCTATGAGTTTGACTATGCATGTTCATATTAAAAATCCTACCTATGAACTTCTTATTTAAATAAGTCTACTTATATATCTCTCAAGTAATTATTACACAATTATTAATAATACTATTAATTATAATTGATGTTATTTAAATTTTGAATTTTATTGTTGAGGAGAGAGGAGTGGAATGGCAATACGTCACGAGAAAAAAAATTACATTTAATTCCGCTTTCTCTCAAATGCAAGACAGAAAAAATACCGTGTAAGCACTTGAATGTCTACCATCTTCCCCTCTTCCTTCTTTTCTCTTATGATTTCTACTCTTCAAAAAGAAAGAGAGACCATGGTGCAGGTGTGCAGAACAACCGAAGAAAAATTTTTATTGCATAATTCAAGGACTGTGACAAACGAAAAATAATATTGACTGCGGGTATGCCGGGGGTCGAGCTCCTACGCAGGCATCCCCTGGCACACACCTGTTGAAAGTGACGACTTCACCTCTGCTATGCCTGGGATGTCGTATGCTAGTGAAGTTAATGTTTCTGTAAAAAAAAAGCATTATTTCTCTCTCCACTTTCGATGATGACATGGTACTAGAAATTTGTGGAGAGGTCGTTTGAGTTTAGATGAAAGGAGAGAGAAAGCTTTTTTAAGAAATTATATAAAAATGAAAATGAAAAGAAAGAAATGCGTCCTTTTACCACATTTTCTGCCAGCTACATGAAACATCAAAAGATTCTGACAAACGATTTCGAAAAAATATTTATTTTTTCATATCACTTCATAAAAATATTTACCAATTGTTATTACAAATAAAAAATGTGGAAGACATTATTAAAATTTAAATTTAATAAGTACCGCAACTTTAATTTTTTACTGAAAGCGGAATCTATATATAAATTTATTTTACAAACAGTTTATTTAGTGGTAAGGAATATTAAAATACAATTATTTTTGTGGAGTTTTCATTTTATTGCTTTCCTGTGTTATATATATATAGAAGGACTGATTATATTATTTCTAATCTTTAACTGAGAATGAACTTGAGTTTTCGAAAAGATTAACAATCGAGGTGTAAGAATAACAGTTTATTGCTTTTACTCTTCAAAAATATAAGCCATTAAAAATAAGACATACATACTTAGATTGAATGATATAGAGACTTTGTATTGAATTTGGAATTGATACATTTTAAGATCATCAAAAAATACTTATATTTGTTAAAATTTCATTATTTTGATTTTTAAGTATTTAAAATTCTTTAAAAATGTTTATTTACGTGTTCTTTAAAAATGTTTATTTACGTGTTACGTTCCTTTGAAATTTACGTTCACTATTTTTTACCTTATGTATACTCGCGCGTGGGCATGTTTTTTTTTACTTTTAAAACACATACTACATTAGCAGTTACAATTAAGGATCCATGAAGAATTACTTGATAATTTCCTTTATTTTATGAATCTAGAAGGAGAGGGTGTCGTCCTCGTCACTTGACCATGGTCCAAAATTACAAGGTTCGTCGCTAAAAGCCCTCGAGTAGTAGAGTAGCTCACTCTAGAAGGAGAGGGGGATGTTAGCTCAGGTGTCATCCTCGTCGTTTGATCGTTTTTTTTTTTTTAATCCCGAGTTTCGTCACCGTCGTGTTACTTATAAGTGCAAGCTTAAAAAATTATCATTCAAAGATCTTTTCTGTATTAAAGCCAGAATGCATTAAATTAAAGTTATTTTTACCGATTAAAAATTTATTAATTATCAAATGTCTTTTAAATTTTAATCGATTAACTACAGTCTATCTACTTCAACCAATTTTTTCTCAGCAAGACAATTCTGAATAAAAACTCATATATATTAGAATTTTTTTATTTATCCTAAAACTTTAATGATAAATTCGAAAATTCAATATTGTTGTATTTTGAGAAAAACTCGATTTAATTTTATTCTAATAATTGTAATGTGCAAGCTGAAATTATAAAAAAAAAACGTGCAATATTTCTATTTTTAAAAGTCTGCATTCATAGAAAATTATAAAATGTTAAATCTCAACAAGATTTAGGTTTATTTTTACTGAGTATCTTAGTCTAGTAGTTATTTCTTCATAAACATTTACTTTAAAACGTATTTCTTATACAACATTTTGTCAGTTTCAAAATATTTAAATTCTTACATCGAATTGTTTATCACAAAATAATTAATTCGATTAATTCAATAGTTTTCATTTCTTTACATTTAGATCTTTTTTGACTTTATTACTAGGCTCTGGATAATAGCTGTTTCTCTAGATGGCAGCGATTGAAGTCCTTTAATTTAGTAAACTGTAAATTTCACCAAAAAATCTAATCGTGATTCTAAGATTATTTTGATCACTCTAATCATGATTTAAAAAAATTTAAGATCACGTAATATAACGAAGATAACTTGAACCAAATAAAATCTCACAACATTGTATGCCTTTTTTTTTACGGCAAACAGTAACAACAGCTCAAAAATAATCACAGGGATCAGTTATTTGTGAAATACACAATAAATATTTCCAGACCACAAATTCTATAGTTAGATCACGTAATATATTCTTCACGTGGGAGTTTTTTTCGTCGCGTGAGTTGCCTATGTAGGCCAACCGTCTGTCCCCATAACGTCACCAGAGAAGCTGTCTGCTGTCTGAAGGATCATAATATACAACAGGAAATGCAAAACAAAAACATGAATCATATTCATACTTGTGTTAAAAACATATTCAAAATCCCCAATGAATACATCTTATACAGGGAAGACTTAGAGTACTCGAATGTTGGTAATGAACGCAAAATAATTCTTTAATATGTCATTATAAATGCATTTTAATTCTCCTCGGTGAACGTTATAATGTATGGTACATGATATATTAACGCGGAATAAATAAAACAAAATAATAAATATATTTAAGGAAATATTGAAACAGAAGTAGCATAAATTGTAACTATAAATGTAAATTCATGCAATTAATGAATGCAAATTAAAGTAGAACGGAGATTGGAATAGTAAGAATAAATAATACAATATTTCTACGGAAATTTCTGGGGGCATATGGAGTTTCTAGGAACCCTCAATCCCGTATTTGGTGAAAAGTCTATTTGAGGAAATGACGAAGTTGAATTTTCATGCTGGATGAGTACTGCATGGCTATTAATACAATATTTCGTTCTATCTATTACTTTTATAATGTTTGGATAGTAAAAACAATAATGGATATAGATCAGGGGTGGGCAATTGTTTTAGATCTAGGGTCACCCTGTGGAAATGGAGGATAATGGAACACGCACCATTTTAAAATGATTGCATTCATTAGTTAACCTTGCATCTCAGAAAAAGTATAAATTGTTCCATAAAAATCAATAAACATAAGTTAAATAAAATAGCTGCAATTTCCTTCAATTTATTCATTGTGCTAATTTCACATCAGTTATAGCTGCAAGCACATTTAATTTTAGAATCAATTTAATGAGACAAATGTAAGCGATCACATTTTCTGTAATTTTTTTAAACTCATGAGTGAGATTGGTTACTGAAATTCTCATCTCAGCCTGCAAGTTAATGTCAGTCAACTTATATCTACTTTTACTCTTGTTCTTCGTGAAAGAAAAACTGCTCAAAAATATGTGTTGACTCAAACTGTGTCTATTTGATTTTACTGTCTTCATGGACTGCAAAAAAACTCTTTGCGGGACGCATGTGCCCCACGGGCCGTTATTTGCCCACCCCTGGTGTAGATGAATAATGATGATTTTTTTTCTTCAAGCAATTATCTAATAATTGGGGAAACAAGATATTTATATTGTACGGAGGTATTGTACTGTTATATATATATATTTTTTACCATTAAATAATCTCAAAACATCCTTTTTGATTGCCTTAAGTTTTAACCTTTGCGAAATTTGCAAGGAACTTAAAGAGCTAAATGCAAATAAATATTTTCAATTTGCTTTAGTATATATTTTTAGTATATGTATCATTGCGTAAGAAATTAATCTAATTTTCAGAATAGATAACTACCGTAAAATAGGGCGTATAACGCTCTCCGCCGTATAATGCGCATCTGTATTTTCAAAGTGCAATTTTTAATTTTAAGGTATATTCGCGGTATAACGCACACACCCTTTTTACGAAGAAACCTGAAATGGTACGTGCTCAATGCTCTTATGTTTAGAAGTCATTTATTCGTGGTAATATTCGAAGCTTTAGAAAAAAATAGTATACTTCTAGAACTAAAACCCTTTAAATTCATAAGGGATGTCATTTCTTTTAAATAAACAATATTTCGATAAGTCTAATTTTTTCTATGCTCGCACATTTTCTTTTTATGTTTAAAGCTCGCATTTTTAAACCCGTCGTATAACGCGAACCCGTAAATTTCGATTTCATATTTTATGTAAAAAGTGTACGTTATACGCTGGATTTTACGGTAAATATTTTATTTCGAAATTTTGTAAATTGTAAGGGAAAATTTAACATAACGATCTTAATTTTAAAATTTAAGTCGCCTCCTTACTGCTAAATAATTCATTAAAAATTCCGTTCAAGCATGTTAATAAATACAAAAAATGTAGTTCTACTATGCATATTTAAAAAAAATTTTTTTGCTAAATAGAGCCTTAAATATAGTCTATCATAAACATTTTTACAACAACAAAGTATATTTCTACGTATATAAATTACTTATCTTACTTTTAAAAACCTAAAATATCAAACTGCGTTTTATCTTCTGAAAGTATGCAAAAACTAAGTACGAAAGTAAATTAAATATGACTTGAATTTAAAAAAATAAGAGCCTTGATGATCAGGAACTAAAAAAATAATCAACGCAATAAAAGTAAGAATTAATGTTACTTGTAACATAATTTTAAATTTTGTACGCAGCATGGTTACGTGAAATGCGTTGTTAAAAGTAAAAGTGTACTTGAATTTCTTGATCCGTTTGTTTAATAGATCAAATTAATTCGCAACCAGTTTAGAGGCTTCTAATTTTAGAATTTTTTTTTTCAAATCTTGATAACTTCTATTAATTTAAATTAAAATGATGATTCTGAAAACTGGAAAAAAATTATAGTCAAATTTATCAAAACTTATAGTCTTTATTTATAGTCCTTTGGAATAATTATAGCCTTTTTTTGGAGGAAAAATACCATAAAAAGGAAAAAAGTTAGAAAAAAATATTAACAATTTCGACTGTTAAAATGAAACATATTACTCTAATCCCATGCTATATAACTCTTATAAGAGCTCGAAGTATTCTAATATTTGCGTAAAAGCTTGATTAAAGTTAATATCTTTTAAAATATATATACGCATATATAATACGATAAAAAATAATTTATATGACTAACTGAAGAAAAAACTTCATTTTCTACTAAACAGAAAGTGATTTTACGTAATATTTAGATAAACCTTTCGCATACAATAATGCTACATGTTATATATACCGTTTTTTAATAAAAAATACTCAATTACAAGAAAAAGAGACTAAAACAGTTAAATATAAACACATTTATTTTAAATTCAAATATATATTACACAATAAAATAGCACTTTTGAAAACAATCATTAATTTAAAAAATCAATAACAATTAAACATTTTGATACTAATAAGGCTGTCACGTAAGTCAAAAATTTGTTGCACATTTTTTAAAGTTAATATCTCTAAAATACAATGAAGATAACACATGCAATACAAAACATTTACAAATAAAAAAAGTAATTAATTGAGAATGCATAAAACATTTAATGATAAAACTGATTTTTTGAATTCAAAATTATATGCATGTTTTTGGATGTGATTCATTTAAAATATTTTATATGGTGTTAAAATATATCAAAGCTGTGAGTCATGTCTATCTGAGAATTCATAGCTCCGCCTTCACAGACAGACGAAGGCGGAGCAATACTAGTCAGTAAGCAATAAAATGGTATTGCAACTCTGGAAAAAAATGATTTGCGATTTTTTTCAGCCTCATTATTCAATGGTTTCTGAGAAAAATTCTCGATTCTCTTTCCGGCGCATTTTAAATTCTGCGCATTTAATATGTTTCGCCGATCTCCTTAATATTAAGAATGCAAATTCTAAATTTTTAAATATTCTAATGTGAAATTATAGAATTCAGATAACCTAGCGTTCATTGTTGTTTCTTTTATAAAGCGACATAAAGTAAGTTATGCATGATTGAACTATACGCGTGTGCATGCTCGCCAGACAGAAACAGATCACGTCTACGTCGAAAAAATTTTAAGTTATCAATGTTCATTAATTGTTATAAAATTATCTCATTGTTAACGTGTTCCTTTTTAAATATCTTTAATTTAATGCTAGGCATCACAATTCTAAAAGATAATATTATCAATCACTTGATAATCTTTTGACCATAAACGTTAAGCGCGTTGGCTCTTCACTGGTGCTTAAACTAAAGCGCATAGCAACAGATGCGCCCTGACAAAATGTATTCAAATTACGGAAAGTTTTAGTTATAAATTGAAACATACAATTCAATGACTTTAAATTTATCGATATTAACATAACAAACCTTTTCATATATAGCATTTATAGTAATATTTAACTAATATTTAGTTTATATGTATGTACGCTAGAAAAATTCGAGAGCATATATTTAAAGTGGAGATCTGTTTTAAATAATGTAATTATAAGTCTAAATATATATTTTGTTTATTGTTTCTATGCCAAAGCTTATTTTTTCCTTTGGAAATGTTTATTTGGTTAAGACCGATGTGTGTTCGACTTAACTTAATATATATATATCTATATATATATAGGTATATATGCATTTCCTTTTACTGCCATTTCTCAAACTCCTCAAAATTATTTTTGATTTGTTTCGAATTTTTAGCAATATTTTATAACAGTAATCTGTTATACTTCAATCCCGTAAATTTTAAATCAAGATATGTAATGTGCGA
This sequence comes from Trichonephila clavata, assembly GCA_019973975.1. Taxonomy (NCBI): domain Eukaryota; kingdom Metazoa; phylum Arthropoda; class Arachnida; order Araneae; family Nephilidae; genus Trichonephila; species Trichonephila clavata. The sequence goes on from BMAO01024746.1 coordinate 19,290, forward strand.
TTTAAATATGCATGTCTCAGTTTTATACAAGTTTCTGTTTCGATTTCAGTAGCGGTATTTAAAAGTAGAAATATCGCCATGCAAAAAAGTAAAACTTCTAAAATAAAAAATATATTTATACTATAAATAAATAGATTCTAAACAACTAAAATAATTTCGGGGCCTAAGTAAAGGGGAATAAGTTTAAAAATGCGTTAACAAACTAAAACTCTCTCTCTCTCTCTCTAGCGCATTAAAAAATTATAACTCTTAAATCAAGCAAATTGTTTGGTAAATAATTTAAGGAACTAGATAAAAACAACAAAGTAACGTTTATAAATGTAATTCAATTTCATGAAATGGTTTTTGTTAGTTTTTGTAAACTTGCATCAACGTCTGTCAAATACGAATAACCAAATTAACTTGTTCTATAGAATACTAAGCAAACTTTAAATCAAATTAAATACTTTAAATTATTTCCTTTAAAATTTAATTTAAACTAATTTAAAATGAGCCAGAGTCTATTCGATTTCTCAATCATCTGTGAAAGCCGCGATCATCTGATCCGTCTCCGGAGTGATGATCAATTCGAAACCGGAAGGCAAAATTTTCACCCCGTTGATTCTTAATCATATTAATATCTAGAACTATACAGTTACCAAGAACTCTTACATACCTATGGAACAACAAATTTAATTATCTTGATAAGCTCTAAATAAATCTTTTTTTATCTACCCTGGTCGTCTGCCAAAGGTAAATAGGAGCATTGGTTACTACCCGGTTCTGATTATCTTTAAACCGAAACCAAACAAAACGTCATTCCGGAATCTTTGATCATTCTAATTCGTCAAATCAAGCAATTTTCATCTACCGTTTTGAAGGGGGGGGGGACGTTCTTTTATGTGAGCTCTTTTTCATGGTTCCGCGAAAAAACTAGAAGTGTGTTGTTTTTTGTGTGTGTGTTCGACCACCGCGGAGGTAAGGAGAGAGGATAAGCTTACCTCTGAAGATGGCGATGTCCGACGACCGAATGAGCGCACCTTTTGCTTTCCAGGGCGCGATCGATGTGTTGTACGCGTACCAGGGCACAATGCCCGTCTAGACGAGGTCTAGACTGCCGCGAATCGATTCTCTCCGGCCGGTCTTTTCTCTTATTGCGTCTGCGTTCGCTTCGCGCTCAGATGCTCCGGAGATTGTCGGAAGAAAAGGGTTCGATGAACGCGAGCTCTTTTTCTCTCTCTCCCGTTGCCATCGGGGGTTGACTTCTGCAGGACATCCTTTTCGGGGGTGGACGGCAGAAGTTTTTTTTTCGTGAGGTAAAAGGTCAACGCAAGGATAGAATGTGCACAGGAAAAAATAGAATGAAAAAACTAGTGTTCTTTTTTTGCTGGAATTTAAATGGATTTTACTGGGATCGCGCAATCGAGGTCGCTAAGGTAGGGTGTTGTGTAGACAGGTCTAGGGAAGCGTGGGATCAGAAAAGGTCATCAGCCTGTTACTGGAATTCCGGAGAATTATAATATTTAGTCTGTGAAGGGATTTCCTTTGATAATGAATGATTCGTGATATTTTGTATTTATAATCGAATAAAAATGTCTTATAGGCAGTGTAAGAGTAATTAATCAATTGTAAGTATTTTATTTTTTAAGAAATCACATTTTTTATCGACTTTAATTTCTTTGTAATAAATAACGATAAATTCTTATCATTTCTATAAAAAAAATTGAAAAAAAAAAGGAAGAAAGCAAAAAAAAAAAAAGTTTGTTAAGACAAGTCATGGGGAAAAAGATAAGAATTAAAAGGTTCTTCCCCTAATGCTGAAATTTCAGGAAATGGTATGCCTGTGAAGGTTTTGTCATATTTTTTTAAAGAATAATGAGTAATTAATATCATGCTTCATTACAATTAGGCAAATATGTTTTGAAACATTCAAAATAACACATATATAGCATGCTATTAATCACCTTTTGTGGGTCTTCCTAGAGAATCTTCTTTATCGATAAATTTTATCTTTTTAATGACGGCGGGGGGGGATTAGGAATCATTTTGTAATAAATGAAAACATACACAGGAAAAACAATTTTTTTTAATTGAAACTAGCCCATTCAAAGAGTATTTCGTATAAAGTATAAAAGTAATTTTTTTCTTGGAAGTGTTCTCGATTTGATTTAATCAAATCTGGAGAATTCTAATACTGTATCTTTTCCTCAAGACTATAAATAATTTCCCAAAATATTGCTATATCTATTCTGATGCATGTTCATTGCAAAAAATATTAGATATCATTGACAAAAATTAATATTCAATTAACACTGAATGAAACTTTATTTTCATTGAAAAAGAATAGATAAGATTGATT
>BMAO01024747.1:0-82176 GCA_019973975.1 Trichonephila clavata
CACTCTCAAGTTAGTAATTTTGTGTTGGTATGGTGCACTCTCAAGTTAGTATTGGTATGTGCACTTCAAGTGTAATTGTATGGTGCACTCTCAAGTTAGTGATTGGTATGGTGCACTCTCAAGTTAGTATTGTATTGCACTCTCAAGTTAGTGATTGGTATGGTGCACTCTCAAGTTAGTGATTGGTATGGTGCACTCTCAAGTTAGTGATTGGTATGGTGCACTCTCAAGTTAGTGATTGGTATGGTGCACTCTCAAGTTAGTGATTGGTATGTTGCACTCTCAAGTTAGTGATTGGTATGTTGCACTCTCAAATTAGTGATTGGTATGGTGCACTCTCAAGTTAGTGATTGGTATGTTGCACTCTCAAGTTGGTGATTGGTATGTTGCACTCTCAAGTTATATAGTGACTGTTATGTTGCACTCTTTAGACTTGATATCATTAAGATCATTGAATGGAATAATCAGTCGTTGTATTTTTAATCTAACGCATTTTTTGTCATTTAAAATTATGAGATCCGTTTACAGGGGGTTTAAGAATAGATCTAGTCCGACTGAACCATGACAAAATTAAACTAAAATTAAGTTTACTCTTCATTTTTCGAGCAATTAAAATATTCTTGGAATATTATACAAGTAAAATGAACAAAACAATTTTTGATAATTATTTTGATTCTATTTAAATGCTGAGTTTTACCTTCTGTAAAATAAGATGGGGAAAACATAAAATAAAAGAGGATTTCGCAATGCATGCAGTCAATGTTTCTAAATATAAAAAGTACATTCACACAATGAACACTCATTACATCACCTAAAGCAAACGACAATTGTTAGGGAACTCACAATAGCACGTTCACTTCCTTATCACAGAATCGTTCTATGCTGATGAGGTATCTCGATCTTTTTCATTGTTTTCTACCCAAAACCACTCCGATGAGTTGTGAATGCTTTTACGCTACATGCTTTTTTGAGGAGCAATGAATGTGTCCCAAAACAATTTGCTTAATAGGTAATCAGTTCAAGAATATTCGTTCTACTTTCCTGAATATCTGTACGAAAGTCAAGAAATTTTCATGTTTATCTTAGGGAAAATAATTCTAAATGTACTCTCCTTTTTAATCCTTTAGACATCTTATTTATAACAAGGAATTTTATATTTATGGATTAGTGAAAGGATGTTTTAGTTCTGAAGGGAACTTGTGAAAATGTTTTATCATGAAAATAATTGTATTCCATGTAATCTAAGCAAATATGTATTTACCTAGAAGCAAAATTGAGTTTTTATTGGAAATGTGACATTTTAAAACATTTAGGGGAAATAAATGTTAACCTGATTTGTTTTGAACTATTTGAGGTTAGCAACTTCTCACTACGAAGCAACATGAGGGCTATTGGCGACGAAACTCGTAATACGAGGGTAACTCTAAAATTTTTGAGTACGCGCTCAGGATAAGTTACAAAACAAAATTAACGGTTTAATTTGAAAATACGAAGTATTTTAACACAACAGACGACTTTTTACTGACTTACTTCGAGTTTTTCAGCGTAGAATAAATTTTTGATAGAATAGAAAATGGAGGTGACACGAGAACATTATCGTACCAGGATTTTCTATGATTTTAAAGCTGAATCAAATCAAGAGGAAGGCTTTTAATGTCTGAAATTAGCATTTGTTGATAAAACTCCATGTCGTGCTATTGTATTCAGATAGTTTAAAGAATTTTGTAGTGGTCTCAATCTTCTTTAGGATGAAGAACACACAAGAAGGCCGCGGGGTCTGCAGTAATCCCGGATAATGTGTCTAACATACGGAAAATGTTAATGGATGATAATCACTGTACCTACCAAATGATACAGAAGTGACTTAACATTGGATCCTCAGCAATACACAAAATTATTCATGAGGAATAACATATGAAAAAAGTAGTTGCCGTTGAGTTCCCCATAATCTAACTGAGCAGCAAAAAAGAGGAACGTGTCAGAATCATTAAAGAAACCCTTAAATTGCTAAATGATGCTGGCCACAGCATCATTTCTAAAATTGTAACGGGTGATGAAACGCGTATATACCGTTTTTTGACGCTCCAACACTTCAAGAAAGCAAAATATGGGTGTTTGAAGATGATCCCACGCTAGCAATGGTGAAAAGACAACGAGCAATGAAAAAAGTAATGTATGCCGTTTTTTTAGAAGTGCGGGATTGGTCAAAGCAATCAAGTTGGAAGGACAGAAGACAGTAACAGCAAACTTGTATACCACTAAATGTCTTCAGAAATATTCCAAGAAGTTAATTATTAGGGGTACTAATGCTTCACCATGACAATGCATTTTATCATACAGCCGGATTAACAGTTGAGTTTCTGAAGCAAAAACAAATTAAAGTGATGGAACATCCACTTTATTATCCGGATCTAGCTATGTGTGATTTTTGGTTATTTTTAATCTAAAAAAGAACTTACGAGGACGTTGTTTTCATTTAGAAGATGAGATTGATGTGTGGCTATAAATGCATTTTTTCATCAATTCCAAGAAATGAATGGTTTGAGGCACTTAATTAGTGGGAAATTCGTCTACAATAGTGCATTGATGCTGTAGGAAACTACTTTGAGCACTTCTAAAATTTTGTAAGTTTAACTCTAAAGACTTAGGAGTATCTCAAAAATTTCAGAGTGACCCTCGTTTGGAGTTACGGTCAAGAGGCAAGGACGGCATCTGTGTTGGTACACCACTTACCGAACCCGCAGAAACTCAACAGATTGAATGCATCGGTCCTGCACAAGGGTTTTCAATAGCAATAAAACTCGAAATACGACTCAACGATTCTAAAGACAACGCCGGACTCGAATCCATTACCTTAATCTTTCTACTACCACTATTTTGACTCTCAGCTATTCGTGAGGGAAATTTAATAATTAAAAAAAGTATTTCTGATTTAAAAATAAAGTCTGTGGAAATTGGGTATTTTTGCCGATTATATTTCTGATAATTACCTATTTAGTATTTTAATTTTGTTTTTAAAGTTTTTCCAGCTAATTATATCAAGATGACTTTATAGCAACGATTCTTAAACTGCGATTCATGGACCTCCCGGGATCCATTTCCATGGGGTCCGCGAAGGTCTCCCTTTTAATGTTAAGATCCCCCTCTTTTAAAGACTCTGAAAGGCCTCGTGGAAAAAATTGAAAGGCGTACCATTTTATACTAGATCACTAAATTGCTGCCAATGAAAAATCTGTACTAGAACATGTATTTCGATCAAATATATTAATTCAGGGAGGGGTTATTAAAATCTTGGGGGTCCATGAAGTCAGGGGCTAATACATGAAGGGGGAAGGGCTGCGGTGTTCGAAAATTTAAGAACTGCTGTTTTACGGAACTGACTCGACATATTTGCAATATGTATCCAAATGAAAGAATAAGTATTTAAAAATGGAAAAATCCGACCACTCACCACTGGTACGCAGCTAAGAGAGTTCTGGTCTCTATCTACAGTGAAGGAGTCCAGGGCTGTTCAGACAGCCTTTGCTCGCTTTAGAAGTGGTCACTTGTGTGATATGACCTTTGTGCAGGGGGTAAAGTCTTTCTTTACCTGCCCCTGCTCTCTCTCTGCTTCTGCTCATCTTCTGAACTGCTGAGGTATTTGACAGGACAGTTGCTTGGAGATCAAGACCTGGTTTGTGACATTCTTATGTGGAAAGATCAAATGGATTTGGGGTGTAGGCTTTCCTGCTCCAAGGGGATTTGGAACACAACAATATTTCAAAAAAAAATTATACACAAAATTTCCTATATTAAGGTTTTCTTCAAAAAAGTGTTCTTATGAAAAAATTATAAGCCCTAAACTTTTATGATACACTTATATATAATTAATTTATAAACAAAATTAGTGCTACGTTTATGCAAAAATATCTTAAAAAGAAAAAATGCTGCTCATGATTGAGTCAAAAAAAATAATGCAAATAAAAAAAGCTAGAATTCATACATTTAACATATTTGTGCCTGAATAAAACATTTTCAAACCTTATAATACTTTAATCTATAGCATTTTCAATAAAAGCGACAAAATGAATCAGAATATAGTGGAAACGCCATAGCATAATACGATGACTTAGCCATAAATTACAATGGTTTCTTTGTAGTTCAAAGGCTTAGAAGGCATGCCATAAAAATAGACTAAAAAGAATATTAAAAAAGAGTTGTATATAAAAAAAAAGTTCTTTCTTGTTTAGATTTGAATTTAAGTGCGCAAAAAATTCAAATGAGTTATTAATTGTCTTTTTTCAATCAGAAACAGTATGTGAAATGTAGAAATAAAAATTTTGATTCCTTCAATTTCAAAATATATTTCATTTTGCAAAATAAAGGATGTAAAATCAAGAATAAGAAAGCAAGAATAAATCTTCACATTTTAGGTGAAGTAGGCGCTGTAACCGAGTAGTCACGAGCTCGTAGCAGGTGTCATGAGTTCGAGTCCTAGTGGCACTTAGCTGTGCTAGCTTAGGTGTCATCCTCGTCGCTTGACCGTGGTTCACAATTACGAGGTCCATCACCAATAGCTGTCGTATTGCTTTATAGTGCGACATGAATAAACCCTTATTTACTTATTTATATTAAATTTGTAATTCTGTGTCATCAAGTAAATGTAATCATTTTGTCATTTTTCCTACTGATTGCTTAAAACTCCACAAACTATTAAATCTCAAATTTTTTTGTCACTGCAAACATCCCAAGATTTTCAAACAAATTGTAAAAGTTTTCATGAAAATAACAAATTCCAAATAATTTATTTTGGTAAAAAAAAAAATCTCGCTCAAACAAATGTCAGCCTCTTAAAGTTGGAAGTCTTATGGCACTGATCTATATTTTGTAATAAATCATTTGCAAAAAAATATTTATAAAAAAGAATTACATTGACTTTTTAACATCTGTTAAGTAATGAACACACATTTTAACTTTTTTCTGGATGTTAGTTATAGTTATAATAATGAGCTTCCTGTGTATATGCTTTTAAATATAACCTTCCATTTACGACATGTCACGCTGGTTACATCATGTCGACCTTGCTATCTTCCTAGGATATCATGGGAATTATTCCTTCTCTGTTCAGTTTGGAAGTTTATTTCCTCACGCACAATATTATGAATCCTCTTGTGTACAATTATTCAGTTGTTCTTACACAATGATGCATTTCTAAAATTGAATAAGCCTACAGTATCTCGCGTTTTCTGTGAATTCCTTTCATATTTAAAAAAAATTCATTTCCTAGTTTTCTGTATAGTTTCTCATCATTTTATTTCTCTTATATTTTAATCCAGCATTTCTCAGACTGTCGGGCATGCCCCCTAGGGGGGCGTGAACATATTGAAAAGTCGAAAATAAAACATTATTTAAAAATATTATTAATTTACTGAGAGGAAGCAAAACAAAAAACATTCTGACATAATAAAAAATAAAATACGCATTTACATTCATATTATATAAAATGTATCAGTACTAAACACTGTATTTGATAGTTAATTTAACAATGCCAAGTTAAGAACAAGTTTAACAATTATCAGTGACCCCATGGGCTGATATATATAAAATTATATAAAAAATTTAATACTTATATTGACAATTTGAACGGTTTGTAATTAAATTCGTATTGTAGATTTACGTCAAAGAACGATGTCATTTAATTCAGTATTATTGTTATTGTTTGGATGCGGGAGGGGGTGAAGCGAAGAATATTATGACTGAAAATTGCGTCGCAAGCATTGAAAGCTTAGAAGCACTGCTGTAATCACTATTTCGTTTACGGTTCTTAAATTATGAAATTAAACAATCCTTCAAATTTTGACTACCTTCCTTATAGGGTATGAATTTTTAAACAAAATTCGCTGTTTAAATGGAACCTTTAACGAATAACTATATTGAAAACATAAATGAATTATAGCAGTTGAGATGCATTTTTTTTTCAGCGTTAAAAACTATTGTTTTGTTTTTGTAGACTTTTAACTTATACAAAAATTTTACAAATCTTGGAGCTGTAATATCTTAGAATCAGTTATACAAGGCTTCAGTGCAATAAAATTAGTGAACTGTAATAAACTAAATTTTTGAAGTTCTCTCAGCCTTAAATTTAAAAAAAAATGAATCTTAATTAGCGCAAAAACACTTTCAGTTAATATAAACTTTAATATTAGCCTCATATTGGGAATTAACTAAGGCATATCGAAATGATATATTACTATTTTTTGTTCAATTAATCATTTTTTCCCCTTGTATATAACATGTTCCATCTTTTATTTCCAACTCTTGAATGTTAAATATCTTTTTTCAATATCCTACAAGAAAACAAAAGATAGTATAAATAATGAAAGATTCCAAATTTTATTGTATTTAATACCAGAATAATTTTTTAAAAAAACTGCTGATGTTTCACCTAATTTTATTAGTCTCGGAAAAGAATTTCTTTACGTTTTCCTGTAAGAAACAGTCTAATCTAACTATCCTCAAATATTACACAAGGCGTTTAAAAACTGTTATTTTTCTTTTTTAATTTCAATCAAACGACAAGATAATTATGTTTGCAAAAATGAAACGTTTCCGCCAAACCTTTCCCAGAAAACCAATTCTTTAAAATCTTAAATACCCGAAAAAATGACCGAACGAATATATCTGAGGACAATGGTTTGACCCATTTTTACCATTTCTCTTAGACATTTTGAACATCTCATTGAAATTTTTACAGACCAAAGAAAAATTGTAACAGGGCAAAGGAAAAGGCGTTGCCAAAGTCGACCTCCAAGAGAGAAGAATACAAAGAACACAAAACACAACACCAAGCACACACAAGAATTCGTCCGTGAAGTAGCCGAAGTATTTAGATAGGGCACGCAGAAACGAATGATGACTTGTTTGAACATTGAGGTCGAAGTCAACATTGAACTGACTTTTCTTTTTATTGTAGAGAAGAAATTTATGCAAATATTTTCTCTTCACTTCATACCTTTTGTTTGGAAACGACCTGTTGGCATGGATGGCAGGTTGCATTTTAAATGTCTTTTTCTTTAACAGGAAGATGACAGGTAGAATTTTCCCCACTTTTTCATTTATGCTAAATCCATCAAATGAGTTCTGAGTGCTTTTATTTCAATTTATTTAGAGCTATTACCTATAAAAAAATTTTACATGAAAAAGTAATTACTTTTTTATTTTTTAAGTTGTATTCAAATAACTTAGAATTGAAAAGGCTTTGTTCTTGATGACATTTAATTTTATTGAACGAAATAGGAAGTATGCCTCAGACATAAATAACATTCCGATTTTGAAAGAAAAGAGTTCCTTGTTTATTTTAGATAGAAAAGGAGAAATTTACTTCATTATCTTATAATTACTTTTTTTCATTCGTACAAGATAAAAATGCCAAACAAATATTATTTTTTTTTTAATATTGAAGTAGTTATTTTAAAATATAAATCTGAAAATATAACTATAAAAAGATCTTAATTTTTTCTTGTTGACGCCTCTGAACTATAAATAAACATTAATAATAGTTTAACATTTAAAAAAATATTTTTAAGCTGAGCATGTTTTCCAAAATTCTACATCATTTCTTTCGTGCCAAAGAAGCATTTGTGCGTGCGTGATAATTATGAAAGGGGAGAATTCACCCAACAAATGCGAAGAAAATATCGGATTAACTTTCAAAATAATCAGATATATAATGCATGTATTTTTGAAAATACTTATGTATAAATAATTTTAAATCAAAATTATTTAACAAATGTTTTTTGTTTTTATTATTTGTCCTAATAGTATGACAAAAATATCGAAAACAAATAGAGATGTAAAACAAAATTAAATCAATTTTAATGATATATATGTTATGAATATATCTCAATATTTTCATCACTCTAGTTGAATTAAATCTCCTCTCTTCCTCCTCCCAAAAGTATTATATTTGACAAAAAATAAACATATTTTTAAATTGTAATACTTATGTGGATTTTGAAGCAAAACTTTTAATAAAAAAGCATGTAAATTTTAAAACAATTTTAAATTTTAGAACGAATTATATTTTTAAAAATGATTTTTTTAATCTATTTCGATTTTAAAAAGGTATGAAAATTTAGGTTAAATTACTATTAAAATTATGAATTTTGAAAAAAATAATCAAAAGCTAATACATAGTCAAAAGTCACAAGCTATAATATCTAAGCTATTTAAGCTACCATTAGCTGTTTATATATAACCAAAATCTCAGCCACATTATTATAAGCAATATTTAATATCGAAATTAAAAATAAAACATTGTTCGAATAAAGTAAATTGATTTTAAGAATAATTGCATTTAAACACTTTTTATAATCATTTAGATGAAGTTCAGGATTTAGTCCTATTTCCTATTATGGAAACTTGTCTTATGGATTATGTCTAAGCAATGACTTGTTAAGAAAATCAATAAAATTAGAAATAAAAAATGTATATTATATACACCCTTTACTCCGTAATAACCATTCCAATTCCTCTTTTTCAGAAAGAGAACATCATCATTAAAAAACTACTTCCATTTCAAAACTTTAAGCAATTAAGCCCTAAACGCTTTCAAACTGAAGCGTATAACGACACCATTAAAAAAATAAATAAATAACGGAAGAAACTCAAAACCCTTATTACTAGAAAACAGCCCGAGAAAACTTTCCCTAAACTAATTAAACGTCGACTAGAATCAATATTTTTCCCGACGTCAGTCCCAACACCTGGCTAAGCGAACGTTCCATGGAGGTGAAAGTACCACGATTTTCATTTGAATGAGAAGGAAACTAAACGGGAGGCTCGGTCGCACCGGGGGAGGATGCGGATGGAAACGACGAAAAAGAGGACGGTGTCACCGAGGCGTGGCGGCTGGCTTTTGTCGGAGGGTCTTTTGTTGCGCGAGGGAGTGCGTGCTCTGAGCAGCTGATGTCCCTTCCGCCACGCCGAGTCAAGAGGCATGACACAGGGTGGACTGTTTCATGTTCTCAGCGAAAACGCGTTTTGATTTGAATTAACTTAACAGCAGAATAACACGACAGCTATTGGGAATGGATTTCACAATTTCGAAACAACAATTAAGTAAATTGAATTATTTGTAAGCAAAATTAATGAGATCTACTTAATTTGGTTTGTTCTAGAATCTAGATGAACAAATTAATATCATAGAGTTAATTTTAGAATAATTTTAAAGGAACTCATTAGTTTTAAGATTGATTTGAGTTAACATTGCTCTAGAGATGGACAAGGGTTGATGGCGATGGGTTTTTTTTTAGGAGCTATTGCTTATTTCTCCTAAACTCTATTGTACCAATTGAGGAATTAAAGGCTTATATCAATTACTCCTCCATTGTTCTTCATTACTAAGGAATCTTTGAATAAATCAGGACTTGAACTCATTATTCGTGGATTGAAAAATTCGCTGTCTTTATCATTTTATCTGTTTATAAGAGGCATTAAACATCTTATTTGTTATAAGTAGGATTACCTACTGGATATATCATCGTAATACGTCAGTGAGTGAATTAATGTTTATTAACGTCGCTCTATAAGCCAACAAGATGCCTATTGGTGACGGACCTCGTAATTTTGAATCATGTCAAGAGACAAGGATGACACCTGAGCTACCCCCCCCATCTTCTTTGAACTTCTACACCCCGCTATCGGGAAGACTTTGAACCTCGACAGGTTTAACGGGCATCAACCCCTCTACACGGCGGATCTTCAGTAGCACTAAGGCTCGAACTCATGATGCTTCGGCTACGAATCTGAGATCATAAGCAACTAGGCTACCGCGGTCACAGACAGACTTTAAACCTAAACGATTCAAATACACTGAGAAAAAAAAGGAAAAATTAAAATAAAACACTGTACTATCAAATCATTTATGCGATAATACATTTGAAATGTTTAAAATAGTGTGGCTATTAAAATATTTTTAACAAAATAAAGGGTTACCCTAAAAATAATTATAGTTCTCTAAATTAACTGTAATGTAATAAGTTGGCGGCAAAACGAATAATTTTTCAGATCTGAAAGTCTCATTAATTTCTTAGTCATCTGCAATATGATAAAAAGCCATATGTATTTGCTTGTAATTCAAAAAGAACGCATTGAAAAAAATTTGAGGTACATACGTTTCTTAAAAAAGTGCACATATTTTCAAAAATATAAATATTATTCAAAGTTCTCTTAATTAATCTTTAATTTAATTAATTTTTCTAAATTCAAACTAGTTTCTTGTGGCAAAAGCTTTAATGTATCGGAAGAGTTGATGTATAGTTAATAATTTCATTAAAGGACTGACATGAGAGTTGAAAATGTGTTACGTGAAAATTTTACATAAAGAAAGCATTAATTCAATGAAGTTTAAATTAACGCCCACTTTACATCTACGAAATCAATACTAATGAAGGCTCACCCCTCCCGCCCATCCTTGGTTCAGCAGGAAGACCCCGGGAGAAGCGTTAGAATTCGTTGGTGACAGAAATGATCAAACGGCCTTCTCAAGACTCATAACAGGACATCTAAAAAACATGACATTTGACTCAGGACGCAAAGTCTTTTCATTGTGCAAAAATGCAATCTGAAGCCGGCATCCCCTGATCACATCCTGGATTGCTTGGGGTTCGCTCTGGCGGATGTTTATGAAAGTCCTCTACTGGTGCTTGACTTCGCTCGAGTTCACAGTATTATGGATCTGATCTAGCTGCCGCTAGATCTCTGAGGGATTAGAAACAACAACAACAATACTAATGAAGGTTTTAGTAATTTTAAGCCATGAATGTCACGGGATGATCTGGTATCCTATTCTCTTCGCCATATAATGCAACGTTGGGATTTTGAGGCTCGCTTTTTCTATTTAAAGTGTTAAAATTAACATTATTTTGTACAATCTGCATTTGAAGAAACCTCGACTATTGGACTGCAACAAATTAGGTATCTATCATTTACCCATATTTTATGCTTATTATAAACGACAAATATTTCATCGACTTATCAGTGCTAAACAATGACAAATTGATTAATTTAAAAAAGTATTTATATAAGAGCAAATTAAAGTTTATGTGAGGGTCGCACTTTATAATGGAATATGTGGTGTAGTTTTTTATTTCTCTGATATCCTACCTTTTTTTTAATTTTCAGTGTGAGAATTCTGTAATATAACAATATTACATAATATGTCTCGCAGCAAAAATAAAACTTTCAACCTTATATACTTCATTTTTCCTCTGTGTGTCATATCATTACTTTTCAATAAAAAACCTAAAAGTTTTTAACCAACTTTTGAAACTTATAATTTATGTCAATGACTTTCAATATTTGATACATGTACTCACGGAAGTAGTAACAATATTTAGAAGATGAACAACGAGCTTTTTTAAAAAAAAAGACGAGTTGTTACGAATAGCTTCCCAAGCTATTCTTAAAAACTTCTAAGATTCTTTTTTTAACGTGGATTTTAATAAGATAGTTGAGTTCAACCCAAAGAGTTATTTATATGGAAACTGCAACTGAAAAACTTTATAATCACAAAAAATAGCTGCTATTCTAAGAATTTTCTAGTAGGTAATCCAAAAAAGAAAGATTGCGTTAAATACACTGCTGGCTAACGTAAATGCAACACCAAGAAAGACAAGAGATAGCACAAAAAAATTTATTTTGTAGATAACATGTTGACCAAGTATCAAATGATTAAATTTATAGACTTCTATGAAGTGTGGTTCCTGCCAGAATCAGTAGCCAGAGTAGCCGCCATTGTTGGAGATCACCGCTGCCACACGCCTCGGCATTGATTCAAAGAGACTTTGGATGTGTTCTTGGGATACAGCAGACCAAGAAGCTTCCACACGTTGCCAAAGTTGATCTGGTGTTGCAGCCGGTGATGTAATCTCTCTCAATCGTTGAGCAGCCATGGACCCCATGTTTTCTATCGGCGAAAGATCCGGAGAGTGAGCCGGCCAGGGAAGCAATTCAATCTGGTGATTGACAAAGAACCTTTGGACAATACGTGCCACGCGTGGTCGCGCATTATCCTGTTGAAATAGGGCTGTGGCCAAGCCCTGAAGGTAAGGAAGGACAACTGGCTCCAACACCTAGGAGATGTAGCGCTGCCTGTTTAAAGTACGGGCAACGCGTACTAGAGGAGTGCTAGAGTGATATCCAATACCGCGCGCCCCATACCATAATACCCGGAGCAGGACCAATGTGGAGGTGCATAACACAGCTGTTCAGCATCCTCTCTCCACGGTGTCTCCAGACTCGAATCCGACCATCGTGGTGTTGCAGACAGATGCGTGACTCGTCAGTAAAGACAACTTCATTCCATTCTTCCACCAACATCCTTCTTTCATCGCACCATTGGCGGCGGAGACGTCTATGGTTCTGCGTCAAGGGTAGACGAAGCAATGGACGTCTTGCGGACAGACCACTCTGCTGTAAACGGTGTCGAATGGTACGCGCAGACACTGAATGATGCTTTACAGACTCAATGTGCTGTGCTATGGTTCGTGATGTGACGGAGCAATCCGTCACTGCCATGAGGACAATTTGCCTGTCCTCACGTGAAGTGGTGCACTGAGGTGGATGCTATCGACCACGTTGGTCCATCGTATCCTCCTTCATCCAACAGTCATATATCTGCATTACAGTTGTTTGGTTTCGTCCAACATGACTACCGATTTCCCTGAAAGATAATCCACAATCTCGGTAGGCCACTATCCTTCCTCTGTCAAACTCGGATACTTGATCAAAAGCTGATCGCTGTTTTCTACGAGACACATAACTCATCGTTTTTTGAAAAAACCACAAGAAAAACACAATTTCCGAACTTGAAATCGTTGAAATCTCCAAGCCTTAAATAGCGCTTTGAGGTGGCGCCACAGGCGTGCGTGATGTGTGTTTGCGCTGAAATTCTAATCATTTGCATATCTCACCTCCGCTAATGCATGTTGTAAATTTCATGTTATTTGCGTGCTTCCTTCAGGGTGTTACATTTATGGTGGCCTGCAGTGTAGATTCTGCATTTAAAAATTAAAGAAACCAACACGATATACATTATGCCTTTTTTTTTTGTATAAATATTCAAGCATGCTAATGAATCTACAATAATTTCAGAATTCAAATGTATCTTCAGAAATTCACATTCCTATGGAGAAAAATTATAGAACTTGTTAATATTCTTTTACGATAAGTTCAATAACAAAAATATATATAGCAGGAAAATTTATTTGACTCATATATAGCTTATTCTGGAACTCAATTTCCAAAATTTCGTAAACTAACAAAGAATTATAAACAAATAAAATGCAACAGAAAAAAAGCAACAAAACAATCAAGTTAAGTTGAAGTACTAATACAAATAAACAAAAACTCACAAATAAACCATATTTGTATAAATATATATCATTTAAACTATATTGTAATGATATGAATCAAATAAGTAGAACATGCTACCAACACAAAAATATGTAAACATTACTTATGGAGTATTACCTTCTAAACATGGCTATTATTAATATTAGAAAAATATAGAGTCGAGAAAGAAATTTTTGCTATCCTTTATTTAAAAACAATACCAATTTGATGAATATATTTACAAAGAATAACTGTTTTTTTTTTAAAATGACGTGTACAATGTATGTAATAAATGAAGAATATAAAACATTTTTATCACAATCAGTAAAATATGATGATATATAAGCATAAGAATTCATTATTTTTAGGATAAGCTAACAGGTTAAAAAGAATGTTTGAAGGAGAACACATACACATACAATTTTTGAATGATGTATAATAAACTGTTATAAAATCAACCTAGAAAGATAGAGAAAAAAATTGGCCCATAAAATGTATAATATTTATGCATATTTATATATATTTATATAAAACAAACATATTTTATATATATCTGTAAAATATTTGAAGCTTCTTTTTTTAAAAATGGTGAATGAAAAAATATTATGGAGTTCATTTATATATGATTTTTAACATTTTACTAATTCTATCATAACTTGTACTTCCCATAACATAAATGATTTAACTCTCGTAATTCTTGAAATAAGGGAAGAGGGTCTCTATTTTAAATGTTTTAACTTAACAAAATTGAACAGTTCTCAGGTGTTTAGCATTAAATTCCCATTTCAGTCAATCTAAACTTTTCATATCTGGCGCTTTACATCTTCGTCTTAAACTGTGATCTCTTAGATCCAAAAGTTTTTGTTTTAAGATATAATATTTTCTTTTAGGGATAGTAATATGAGATTACTAAAAATAAGTCTACAATCTTTGATTCTACGGAGGTATGTCCAACAGTGTTTTAATATCTTAATCAGATATATAATCTTCATTTTTAATTATCCTGTCGTTTGAATCAAAAATGAATAATAAGTTTAATTTCTTGGTTGTAAAAAAATTTATGACTCGAAATATCTTGCAAGATTAGTTCTGACTTTCTTTTTTGGTGAGATTTTAAAGAGAGATTTATTGATATTTGCTCAATGTCTTTGCTCTTGTCTTAACTACGATAACCATAGAAGTGCATGTGGGGATAAAATAAAGAATATTTAGAATGTTTTATAAAATTCCGAGTTTACATTTTTAATCGTTTATAAACCGGTTTATATTCCAGTAATGTTCAACAAACTGTAAAGCTCATGTTAATATTCTAGTAAGGCAACACGAAATGGATTGGTGCATTTTGCTATGATTTAAAATAAATTGTACTGTTTGTTAATAAAAATGAAAAAACATATTTTTGGAAATTACTTACAAAGATTTTACATAGATTCTTACTCATTTACGAATACATGTAACATTTATGGAGAGCTCATTTTTCATAACTAATCTTAAATCTAACAAATATAAATAATAATAAAGTTCAGCATGGTTTACAGCCAGTACCAGTGCCATCCTTAAAGGTTGTTTGTGACTATTTTTGACAAGGGTTACAACGCAGACTTCTTTTTGAAGCAGAAATGCTCAAAATATGGCCTCCTCTACGCTTCGCTACACACTTATTCATTAGTTCATTATGTGCTACCTTTTCATGTAACGCAAAAAGAAACTAACTCATAAAAAAGTAATTGAAATAAATTTAATGGGGGGGGGATGAAATAATAGGTTAAATTTTTAAAATCCTTTTTTCCTTCAAAAAATTTAACCTTATGCTATTATTAAATCATTATAATTTTTGACTTCAAATTTAATTCTTATTTCACTTTTTATTATACTCTTTGTTTTAAAGTCGGCTCCGGTGGCTTAGAGGTAGCGTATCCATCTCGTAACTTTAAGGTTGCGGGTTCGCCCCCGGCTGGAGTCGATGGATTTTCTGGATGAGAAAATAGTAGGCACGCATATCATATGATTATGTGACATGTGTTAAAGATCCCTTGAGAGTATCAATTTGGTTCAAGTACTCTCGGCAAAAGTAAATCAAGGCAATATTCATCATCCGACGAGAGCTTGAATTAAATTAATTCTAGTAGCGAGATTCGCCGATAGATGGTGCCACCACTGAAAAGGATCTCATATTTGGGAACTCACCGTGTCTGCGCAGCCTTAATTGCTAATATGCAGCCCTGTGGAGAAATTTATGAATATAATAAAATAAAGAATTGATTGTGAAAGAATTTTTATGCATTTCTCGCCGTTCTAAAAAATTACGTCATATGTATATATTGTCAAGATGAAGTTGCTTACAGTAAAAAAAAAAGTCAGATACCTCCAGCGAATGGGTTTGTTCAATATCAATCACTCTAAACCAGTAGATTTATAAGATGGTGGATATTCATAAATGGGTGGTGGGGTATCTTCGATAGCATTATACTCATCTCCTTGAAGATCCACGGAAACATTGTCATATTCAGAAGATGTGTCTGGTTCTGACAAGTATTCAATGGCTGATGCATTGATCAAAACATCAATGATGGGATTAAGTTCGTCGGGAAAGTGATTCGAATTGCTCAATCCATTATTAGGAGCTACGGTATTATATCCAGATTTATATCGCCTGTAAGGTGAAGGACGTATACAGTTTCGAACGCACTGAACGATTTTGATTATAATGACGACGAACAACAGGATGAAAACTAAACTGTAAATGGCTATGATGGTGTATAAGTATTGAGATGATTTACTGCATGTTACGGTGGTGTTACCAGCTGGGAAAGCACCTGTCACATTCCCGTCTTCAACAGTTCCTGAAACAAGAGAAATTTTGCGAAAATTAAATTCAATATACAGTGGAAATCGCTTAACACGAAGCTGAGGAGACCGAAATATTTTTTCACGTTAAAGGATATTGAAAAAGAAGAAAGAAAAAACATATCAACAAAATGGAATCTGTTAAAGCACATTTTACTTACAAAGATATGTATATATGCACAGGGACGTCTTAAGGTTCCTTCAGGCCCTGGGCCCCTACGCAAAAGTAGGCCTTGGGCCCCTGCAAAAATGTAGGCCTCACATATGACCTTTTAAACATACAGTACATTGTATGCGTTGTCAAATACTTGTACAAACGGTAACCTGAAAAAAAATTAATGTGCATGATTTACTATCGCGCAAACCGGCTAGACTTATACATGGACGACGGTCATCACATGTACCCAAATGACATATCGACCGAAACTTCCAGTTTTTCAAAGAATAGAATCGGAAAAAAAACGTTTGACCGTTGAAATTATTCTAATTATTATCTTATCAAGCTAAGTCGAGAACGAGAAGAAGCTCCCATTGTGGCGGAGGCCCTGGAAACGGGCCCAGTTGGCCCATGCCCTTAAGACGTCCCTGCATATGCATAAAAATCATTGAAACAAAATAATTCACAAGAACTTAATGATATTGAATACAAAATTCAGCAAAACCAAAATCTTTACAGATTTCCTTTTTCGTCTTCTGTTTTTGATCAACAGCTTTTCGAAGCTTTATCTTCAGTTAAAGCGAAAGAACAGTTTGCTTTCCCTTAATCTTGTAAAAAAAAATTTCTATAACAGAAAGAAAGAAAAAAAACGCGATGTTTTTTTGCGCACATTGCAATGTACTCGCCGCCGAATTCCGAAGTCATCTGAAGGGAGATGAAATGTTTTTCTGTGGCGTTTGTGTAGAGGTGAATGATTAAAGTAGCTTAAATAAATAATATTTGTTGGGGCCACTGGCTAATCCGACGGTATTTCAAAGTCAAACTAGCCTCCTTTCTACGAAACATGTGAAATCATCTCTCTTTCATTTCACCCTTCTCTTAAATATCGTCAGCGCGATTGGTATTTTCTTCTCTCGCAGAAGGGAAATCTTTTCGTGCTAAGCAATTTTTGTTTCTTGTTAAGAGAAACAAATGCACAAAAGTACATTGTAATTTGTCAGGAGCGCGTTTTCGCGTTACACTTATTTCACTGTAGTTTGAAAAATTTGTCTTTTTTTATCCCCTTCAAGAATACTGAAAATTTTATATTTGAATAATTACAACTCTAATTCAGGAATGTTTGTACGAGATCGAAATATAATTAATAAATTAAATTTTTCTAGTTATTGAAATAATTCTATGTAAAATAAATTATAATGGAGGGGAAATTTATTTTTGATTAGTAAATAAAATTTACAAATAATTAATTATTTTAAAGATTGAAATTTTTGTAATCAAATAATTATGAGTTGTTGTATGAAGGAATTGATGTTTGTCAAGAAGAAAGTAATTGCTGAGAAGAAAATTAATTTTTAACTAATTTTCATTTTATTATGTTCTTCTGATGTTTGCCGTGTCAATCAAATTTCATCCATTTAAATGACTTTAAAATGTTTTAAAATTACATACCTTATAATTTTTTATAAAAAGGCATTTTTATGTTTTAAGGTTTCTAGGTAAGATTTCAAGTCCTAGTTAATTTGCACTGAGTAGCAAATATTTACTTGGAAATAAATAAATGAGCTTATGAAAACTACTAGTACAAATGCATAAAACTAGATGGCACTACCAACAAATCATAGATAACGCGTTTGGAAAAAGAGCATCCTTACATGTTTGAGAGGAGAAGAGAAACACGCGTGTGTAAAAGAATTAATATATATGTTTAGTATTCTTACAAATTTACAAAAACAAAACAATAAGCTTTGAACAAATGCTATTTTTTATTCACTAAAAATAAATTTTTAAAGTAAAAGAGTTGTTCAGTAGAGATAAAGAACTACATATGTTAAAAAAGCATTATATTTGCAAGTCTACTTTTTATTATGATTCGAAAACAAATACTGTGAATTCTTTTTATATGCCTGATCGAAGATTGAAATTGTTTAGCAATTTCTTCGACTGTTTTCTAGGAATTTCAATGGTAAACAAGAATCAGATATTTTCCAAGCGTCATAAATTTTTTTAAAGAACATTCTTTTGTGAATTTTTATCAGTTTTTTTTTCCATTTATGATGACGACCGTGATATGAAGCCTGAAATTTTATTACTATTTCAGAATTTATGAATATAAATTAAAATTTAAGAAATTTTGTGAGCTGAAATTTGTGTTTTACATTAAAATATAATTAATTTACTTTTTTTCAAGGCAATTGAATCAAATTTAATAATACAAACGTAGTATGATATTATAGCCCAATACGGTACTTTTTAATTAATGTTTTTGTGATATACTGATTTTACTCTAGGTTTATATTTTTTGTGAACATGAATTTACAGGAAAAATTGTGAAACTGTAAAATATTGAGACGGAACTTTCTTTTTCTTTTTTTTTAAATAGGAATACTTGTATTTTTACAAGTAAGTATTTCTTAGAATAAAATATCTTCTTTTTAATGAGATTTAGATCCTTATAGCCACAAAAAGAGAGACAAATTGCAATGTTAGGACATTTTGAAATATCTTGCATTTTCCTGAATATAAATATTTAGTTCACAGGAAATAATTTTTTTAAAGAATACATAAAATATTACTATTTATTGTGAAATTAGAAGGAAAAAAATTAATAAAGCTGATAAGTAAAAACATTGTCATATGATATACTACAATAAATAATTTTATTCATTACTGATGGGATATTCTTTTGTATAAAAGAAAATTATCGACAGATAATCACGTTACTTTTCTTCAAATTTTTATAGTTTTTTTTAGCTCGAGTGTTAAGAAAGTTAGAATGGGTAAAGAATCACAGTAATTTCTGGAATATGCAAAAAAATAAATGAATTTGGATATGCTAACATACATAACTACACACACATTAAATTATGGATTTATTATATGCCATAAACACAATTTATTCATGATATTATTTAGTCCTTAATTTTTAAATGAGATTGTCACTTTCATCTTTATATTCTTTTAAAGCATTAATAGCGTGCATTTTTAATTTTAACAAAATAGTTATTGGCGCGCAAATATAATTTGCTCAACTATTGAGTAGTTCAGATATGAAAATAAGGTATTACAGCACCTTATGAACATGTTAACTCTTATTGCCTTTGATGCTTTTGATTCAAGTAAAAATTTTCAGAAGAGTAACAATACCAGCCAATATTATTATTATGATTTTCCGAATAATCTAAATTTACCTCGAAACTTTTGGTTGAAGTGTTGAAAATCAACCGGCTTGCATGAATATTCAGGATATTTTTAACTATAAATCAGGTAAGTAATATTTTCATAAACAGAAATTTGCGTTGTGCTACTTTTTGCATAATTGCAAATATTTACTGTAAATTTGTGGTATCCGAATACGATTTTTAAGGAGTGAAGGAGCAAATTCTAAAAATAATGTATTCTAATCGAAGGATGTATTCTAATATAAAATAATGCACACTAATGCAAGGATTTTTAAGAACACGAAAAAACATGCGCAATGGAATTCTCTAGGAAGAAAAAGTACTTTTTAAAAGTATTTAAGGAAGAATATTTCTTTTCTGATGTAGCGGTATCATTTATATAAGCCAGTAACAACCTCCGTACTTGGGTGATCCCTTTTGTCCAGAGGTATGTTGCGTGCTTACGGAACCGAAGGTAGCGGCTTCTATCCTCCGCATTGGTGACCTTGGCCCCGAAATAAGTAAAAATGTAAGTTTTGTGTTGATGTCGTGGTGCCCTCTACCCGCAAGAAGAGCAACCAAACTTGTCCTCCCTTAATGCAGCAAACAAAGTCGTCAGACTCATTTGACACAACTCCTCCAATTTACAGCAACAACTCAGACTACACATGCTCGCCATAACAAATTTATCGTTCATTCGCATATTCACCGACTCACTGGTGGGGGAGTGTGTAGCGGTATCATCTACATAAGCCAGTAACAATCTCGGTACTAAGGTGAGAATTTTTGTCTTAAGGTAATTTACGTGCTTACGGAACCAAAGGTACCGGGTTCTGGTCTTCCGGTAAGCGCGCCAATCCACTGATTTCAAATAAGATGCACAAAATCTTTGAATAGGATCATTATATATATCTCACATTATTAACACTGATTCTCTTTGCAAGAATATAAAGAAAAAACTATTTTCTCTTAAACGTTTTATATATATATATATATTCTCCAATAATACATAAACCCTAAAATATATATTTCACATAATTAACATATAAAATAAAGACGGTTATATTTTCTCATTATTGATAAATACTGTAGAACTTCCAAAATTGACCATTGCTCTCATTTCCTTGACTTTATTTTTATTATCCCGACCTGTATCGGATTATATTAAATCAAAGACCAAGCTCTCTTGACACAAAAAACATTTGCAGTTTGTATAATGACCATTCTAAGAACCCAGTACTTATTTAATAATATTTTAATTTATGTAGTTTTATCATTCAAGTTCATTCTATACCAGTAAATGGAAGACGCGAGAACTTATTTATTTTAAATCCAGTTATATTTTCTATTAGATGTTTTCCAATGCTTTGTTATTGTCATAAGGTCTAGTATTCCTATTGATCATTATAAACTGAAGACAAGCTTATAAATGATAAGTGATTTTGAATTGAATGCACATTCCTTCTAAAAATATAATAGAAAACTTTTAAGAATTTAAAGAAAATTAAAAAGAAAGAAAATACTTTTAATCAGGCTTTTAAATTTTAAATTGATTTAACATATTCCATTTGGTATGTTATTAAGAACATTGTTCAAAGCTTACAATAAATAATAAGCTGTACTAAAAAAATAAATAAGATGCAGGCTTAATCCTACATAGTAATAATCTCTCTAAGTATACAAACATGTTTCAATTTACTGAGTGTGTGGGTTCAATTTACTTTTATAGGTGAGAACAAAGTTGAAGGATTCTAATATAATTTAACGATCAGATCACAGTAAAGTCAGTACTAAGGTATACGTTTTGCCAAACCTATGCAATTCCAGGCCGAATCCCACCACTAATTTACTGAAACTCATTTAACTGCGATATATATCACACATCAAGATTCAACATGCATTACTTTTTAAGAGATTTTAATGCTGAAGTAATGAACTACCTCATTTACTTTAATTTTAACAGGATAAAAACTTCCAAATATATCAAATTTTAATTAAAATTATTGAAATTTAAATAAATATGTTGATTTTTTTTTAAATGTTTAGTATTGCATAGTGCTAAAAAGAACAAAGAGTTTTGATAGTTGACAAAATATCGTGTTTATTTTATAACTTTTTAAAGAAATAGTGTAATTAAATAGGTAAAATAATTCTAAGCTAAATAAACATAGTTACAAAATTTGATTCAATAACCTTTTCCACGAGGCATTTTTCTAACTGCCATGGAAAAATAATTGATCACAATAAATTTGATTCCGATAATTATTGAATCATTTTTGAAATCGAGTTATCTGAGACAGAGAGTTTTGATACAGACACAGATAGAGACAAAGTCTTATTATAATCATAGTAACACAAAATTTGATTCAATAACCTTTTCCACCCGACATATTTCTAACTGCAACGGAAAAAATAGTTTATCACGAGGAATTCGATTCTGATAATTAGTGAATCGTTTTTGAAATCTGAGAGAGTTTTGATACACGCGTACACAGATAAAGTCTTACTCCAATATCATATAATGAATCAAGACGTCATTCTGACGTGAAGCACTTATAATTATCACACAAATATTTTTAACTTCAAAAAACTAAATTTTTTTCTTCTGCATGTGATAATTTGTTCCCAAATTTCATCATAACCGAGCAATGATTCTGAAGTGACAATGAGAAAAGGAAAGGTTGCTCTGAATAAGTTTGAATAAAATAATAATATAATATGATTTCATTTTCAATGTTTGTATTCCTCATATTTTCACCAAGTTTTACTTATATCGTTGATCATATTCGTAAATGTATTAAATATATGTATGTGTTAAAAATATATTTATTTTTACTGCAAATGATTAAATATTAAATACATATAAATGATAAAAAAAACTTCCATTTTCTAAAAATGTTTTAATTATTTTCCCTGGACAAATTAGTAATTTTGTGTAGAGTAACACACATTCTTATAAATTAAGAAAATTTGGAATAATTAAGTTTAGTTCTTACGAAAATATATATATAACTGAACTTTTCAGAAAAAAATGCGATTTTTTTATGCATAATTTAAAATTATGATAATCTTGAAATGTGGGAAGATTGTATTCTGAAGGTTTTATATCTATGTTATAATAAGTGGTATTTAAATTTAATATTTTTAGTTTAAAATTAAGATCTTTTAAATGTTTCGAAATATTGTAATAAATGTTTTGCTTCTGTAGAGGCAGTTTCATTACAGAAAATTTTAATACAACGTCGGATTAACATACATAGTTTCGAAATAATCAAAAGAATCTATTTTAAATAAGTACAAATATTCCAAAAAAATGCAATACTTATAGTTCTAAAATACTATTTGTGTTATGAATTGAATATTTTTCAAATAATATTTCCGTCATTTCCTATAACTAAAATTTCAGGTTTGCATTAATACAAAATAGTTTTATTGCTGAAGGTTTTATGCTAATAGTAAAAACATATCAATAATTATATAATCCATAATTTTTTATAGTTTCACTTAAGTTTAGGTATTTATGCTTTTAAAGGTGAATCAAAATAATTATTATTTCATGACATTCACTCTTATTTTAAAATAAAAAGGAATTTTAAAAAATATTACACATGTAGAATAAATAGTATAATATAGAGTGATTTTCTAAAAACATAATTAATATTTAACAACAAAAGTAAACTTTTCTGGAATGAAATATACATACCACTTAAAAAAAGCTTGTGAAGATCACAATAATGCATTTTTTATGGACGTCATTCGTTTTTAGAAAAAGAATAATAATTTACATTCTATCACAGACTATTCCAAATTTTAACTATCTGGGCTTGAATGTTTACATTTTGAAGGATTATTTCATTTACAGTATTGGCAAAATATCCCTTTCAAAAGCTAGTAAAAATACATTGACTTTCTTATCGTTTCCTCCTATCATGACAGAAACTGGATAGGCTTGGATGAAATCACGAGGTAGAAATTATCAGTATAAATAGAAGAGATAAATGTAAAATGTCTTCTACCTTTAATATTTTGTAAATTCACTTACTTGAGAGACAATGAATGTCTACATTATCATAACTCTTTTGCAAATTGCTGATTATGTAAGACAATACAATTTTGAGCATTTCTTTAAATTAAAAAATACTTAATGAATCTTTTATTATTTGTTTCCATTTTTGTTTTTCAAATTGAGAATACATTTATTTTTCCTCAATTTGATGATTTAAATTGCAAGAAATACATAATTTTCTGTGCAAATTAAAACTTGTGTATGGCTTTTCTTTACTTTTAATAATAACAAAATAAATAGCTCTGAAATGTGACGTATCACAAAAACTGTTAACCTATCAAAGATATATTATTTCTCTTTAATTAGGGATTTTATATAATATTAAATCAAGTGCTGATCAAATTCTGTGTGAGAGGTTTCATGTAAAAAATAACACTGGCGAGTCTTTAATTTTTGTTCCACCTAATTGAATGCATTTATTATTTTAAATAATGTACTATTTAACACAAACGCCATTGAAAAGTAAATATTTGTTATGTTACATATGTTTATTTTTCCTTTTGAAAAACAGATAATTGTGCCTTTTTTTAAAGCTAAAATAGTTTTTCCTTTCCGAATTCAAACAAAAAATTAATTTATTTTAAATTATTTATCAATAGAATGGCCTCAATTTTTTAAAAATAATTTTATAGCACATTAATGAATTTTCACTTTATTTTACTAGCCGTTTATTTATTGACGGTACCAATCACTTCAAAATTACATAGAATAACCCTTTTTACGAATATTCTGACGATATTCAGCAGGAACTCTTGTAATTCCACTCTTCTAGGATACATGGCAGCACAGGTTCTATGGTGAGTGTTTTGGCGGGGAAGGCGAATAGTTTTTATACAAAAGTTGCATTTCAGCTGACATTTTGATCGGATTGAGAGATTGTCATTTTTGTTCCGAAAAAGTAGTTAATGTCAAAATGTGTCTTATTTTCTCAATTCCTACTATTAGTTTACTTTCTCTATATATGTATATATATCTTGTTCAAATTTTCAATCTTTATTAAAATACTTTTTATTCATCCACTTAAGTTCAAATATAATATTTTTAAACTTGTAATGAATGGCACTTGAGGTTAATACAGTTTTCAAATAATAATTCATTAATTAAATTTAATTAAATAATTTTAGTTTTACATGGGAGAAAAAAATTAAGTTTGTTCCGAATGAAGGCAATAGATGGCGAGAGTATACATTGATTATTGCAAGGGGAAAAATCGCTTTCTATTTTGCTATTCGATATTGGGATTCTGTCATATCTATATTCACATTTATATTAATTGTAATTATTTGATAAAAAGTAGCGAAAAAAATTTTCTTTGTTGACCTAAGTAGAAATTGACTTACAAATTTTTTTTTATTTGTTTGAGGTAAGACCTTAGAAAACTATATGCCTATTTATTTTAAGTTAACAGTGTTACAATTAATTTTACATATGAATAACTGGTGGCGTGGCTACAGCGGACGGGGTTAGAGCGGACACATGACATTTCGTGGTCTGAGCGGACACTTTGAAACTCATCGTGGTTAGAGCGCACACAATTTTCCCTTGTCTTAGAACAGATTTGATTTTCGAATTACAAGGATAAATATATTTTTGCCAATGAAATTTAATTATTTGAATTAAATTGTTACAATATTATAGTGCGAATGCATTTTAAACATAGCGCAATGTAATAAAAATAAAAAAAGACATTTTGTGTTCCTTCTTTAGTATTTTAACTAATTAGTGTTTTTTAATTTGAAATCCAGAGGATTAGGCGACCCTGGAATAAAAATAGAAAAAAAAAAGCATATGTAAAATTGGACGAAAGAATTGAAAACATCCTAAAAGAATTCGAAACATCAAATTATTTAGAAAAATGTGAGTTTTGTAACAAGGTTCGAACTAAATTCAATGGTGAATGATATTTATGCCTTTAAAATAAAGGTTAGTTAGTATTTATTTATCTTTTATTTACTTGTATCTTGTATTCTACTTCTAGTATTTATTTTGACTTACATTAATTAAACTAATTAATTTTATGGCAATTGCACCTGTTCTAATATTTATGACTCTGAAATACACTTTTCCACAAAATTCCTGAAATTCGTTCATACCCTTCATTATATTGTTACTTACTATTAATTTTTAAACATTTATTTGAAAGTTTTTATTTTTATTACATTTTGCTATGTTTAAAATCACAATAATATCTTAACAATTTAATTCCAATTAAATTTGATTGGCAAAAATGTGTCCGCTCTGACCACGAAATGTTGTGTTCGCTCTAACCACGTCCGCGCTGTAGCCACGCAACCGAATAATTTTGGGGTACTTATAAGTACCGACATTATACTGGATGTTAGAGCAAGAACTTATAAATTTTTTCCCGCCCGTGTAACCTTTTGTTTTTTGTTGAGCTATAGCGTCATTCCTATAGTGCAATAGAGTTATGCTTTTTTTTTTGCTTGTCTTTTTAGTTTGTCTTACTTTGCTTTTTTATTGTTTTCATTTTAAAGTTTTCAAAAAATTGTGAACTTTGAATCTGAGTTTGCTCTTTTTGTTACACAATTAAATGAAATATCTATTCTTAATTCAAAAATTAACAACATTTTAATTACTTTATGTATAACTGAGATTTAACAATAATAGGAGATTTTCAAGGTTATATTGTTATTTTTTTTCCTTTTCTTAATGTCTGGGAAAAAAGAAGCTTAGTCTTCAAGAGGCTTTGAATGTATTACAGAACCTACCATCTGGAAGCAGTGATGCACTAATAAATGATTCTTTAGATGAAGATGTCCCAGCAAATTATCTGATGGAATTTTCGTTAGATAAGAAGAGACGATCAAAAGACTGGACAAGACTCAAGGTGCAGAAGTTCACGTTCAGAAAATACAGCATTTCTTACCCCAGGATGCAGTACTTAAAAGAACATTCAATCGAGACTCCACTCAAAATGCACTACTTGTAATGAACTTTTGTGTATTAATGAAAGGAAAAACTGTTTCTTTGAATATCATCAAGTTTATGTGTAAAACCTGCTTTTTTATGTTTAAAAAAAGTAAATAAATTTTTAAAATTTTATAATTTTAAAAAGTAATATTTTGTTCTTTAGAATTGTAGTTATTTAGCATTTTTAAGAGTTAAAATCCGTTAAAAAAGCCATATGGTCATTTTCTATTGTAAGGATATTTTAAACATCCGTGTACTGACAGTACTTTAAAGTATCAAAATTTAATTAATTAGCTCTAACAAATTAAATTTCCCAAAATTGAGTATTTTTTTATGTATATCCCTTAATTTTTTCAATGTAGTGATTTAAAAAAAAATATTGCATGAAAAAAATTACTGTTAATCATAACTGGGTTAAACATTATACACATAAAATTAAATGTATGCACATAAAATATCAATTAGAAATGTGACGGAATTATTTCAGTACTTCTCCCACTTTTGTGAATATTTCATACATCATAGATCAGTGGTTTTTAAACTGGGATTCGTGGACCCCCAGGGTCCCCAGCGTGTTTTTATGGATTCTGCGAAAGTCTTTAATTTAATGTTAAGGTTTCCCTTTTTCACAGATTCAGAAAGGCCTCGTAGCAAAATTGAAAG
The DNA here is from genome assembly GCA_019973975.1 of Trichonephila clavata. Classification (NCBI taxonomy): domain Eukaryota; kingdom Metazoa; phylum Arthropoda; class Arachnida; order Araneae; family Nephilidae; genus Trichonephila; species Trichonephila clavata. The sequence continues at coordinate 27,197 of BMAO01024747.1, forward strand.
ATGTGAAATCCTGGACTAGATCACTAAATTGTCGCCATTGAAAACAACTAGAACATGTATATTTCGATTAAGAATGTTAATTCAGGGTGGGGTGTTCAAAATCTTGGGGGGCCGAGATGTCACGCTGATACATAAAGGGGTCCATGGTGATCGTAAGTTTGAGAACCGTTGTCATAGATGATACAAATTTTTAAAATTTTCCTTTTTCAAATATGTTTTAAGCTTTTTATTAAAAATAGAGAGTGTCTTAATATCTGAGTTGATTTCAAGTTTTTTTTAGTTATAATAATGTATATTTCAATGGCGTATATAGTATATGTTTTTTAGAAAAAGTTTAGCAATTTTAGAATGCGGTTTTTAAAAACAGAATATATATATAAAATTACAAGTATTTATGAAAGAGTCCTTTGAGATTTATTGCAGCCTTATTTGCTGTTATTTTAAATAATTGTTTCAATGGAACATACTACAGTTTTTTTTTAGTAACAAAAATCTCTGCAAAAATATTTTATTTTCTCTCCTACACACATACTCATATTTGGAGAGAGAAGTAACATCTCAGGTGTCATCCTCGTCATAATTGACCGTGATTCAAATTTACAAGGTACATCTAAAACAGCTTTCGTATTGCTTCAGAGCATTACGCTTATAAAATATCAATCGTTAAACAATAAATAATACACATACATGTCAGGGGTATATTGATTTATTCACATCTTTTGAAATAATATAACATTTTTAGCTTTAAAAAACAGTATAAACAGTAGCTATTCTTAATTTGTTTACAATTATAAACAGATTACTAAACTTAAAGTATATGTATTAATTCAAATAGTTTGAAAAAATTCTTCAAATAATGTAAGCTTAATTTTAGTATAAGTAAATAGCCCATAAGTGTGGTAAACGCCAAGATATTTTTTTAAGTTACAAGAAAGAATTTAATGGAAATTCAGTTGTAATTCCTAAAACAATATTTTAAATAAGTAATTTATTTTCTTTTTTATTGAATAGCTTTTAATCTTTCACAGAAATTAACGAAGAAAAATTTTACTCTGAGTTTCTCCTACTGTAATATGGTTTAAAAAAATTACCATCAAACTTCATCTTAGGACTCATGAAAAGATATAAGAGGACTTTAAATAAAATATAATTTATAATTAATACTAAATATATTTGAATTGAGCTTTTCAAATGTTAATTAGAGATTACTCATATTTATAATAGTTAATTTCGGTTTATCTGTACATCAACTTGCTTGCATTGAAAGTAAAATGATTGAAAAATATTCTGGCAGTATATTTTTGGGCAATAATAAAGTACTACAGTACTTCGCAAAGAAAAGTCTTTAGTTATATTTATAAAGAAAATTAACTGTTTCGTGAATAATTTTATTAATCATTCCACTGAAAATAAAATCTAAAACGATGATACTTTACAATACACTTGACAAATTTTAGTGCTCAATTTAAATTTAAAAGATAATCAAACAGAATTTAAATAAAAAAAATTTACTCGTTTATTAAAATTTAACTTAAGATATATTTGGGAAGAAAACGATTAAAAAAGAAAAAGAAAAAACATCCTTAGTACACAAATGTAATTTTTCAAATGAATATGTACTTGAGAAAACTGGATGAAACGAATTTCGAAAAAAAATCTTCCAAGTGTTTGCATTATAGTTATAATCAAAAGGGTATGAAAATTTTGATTTTAATAATGATAAACCTTTTCAAAAATTAGAAATTATTGCGCAATTTAAGCTTTTTTATTGCACAATTCTTATAATGTGTGGCATGTATATTTCCTTCTAAAATAAACTGTCAATTTAATAGCTTTATTATAATATTTTTTTATATGTAAGTAAAATTTTAATACCTTTATCTTTATCTACTATTGCTGCTGCTGCTAACCTTTAATAAGTCGACACAAATATACACTGAAATAATATGAAATTACCAAGCTTTTAACCTTTTCCTTAACAATGAAAATTACATTTCGCAATAGCACTAATGGCATTGTCTCAAGTTAATAGACTTTTTTTTCAAAAAAGGATTAAATTAAGATAATACCACGTAATCATAAAACAATTTCTCCTCCCCTTGAAATTCCCTACGTTCTATATTTACAGTTTTATTACGTTGTTCCGGATCCTTAAGAGGTTTTTTCGTTTAAAACTTGATTCCACCTGTTGAACTGAAGGCACGGACATAGTCATTACAAGGTACGATTGCCACCCATTAATACATCCTTGAATTGGAGAGTTTATGTCACGCATAGGATTCGGATAGCGATCTATTCACCTGAGTTTGCGTCAATGAAATAATTGTATGCAGTTTCTGACGTAAGTGCTTCCAAAAAAAGCTGCTCCGAAATATTTATATGTCATTATCTTCCGAAAAAAAATTGTTGTTGATTGAATAGAGACCGTCCGCGGTTGAACAGTCGACGTTGTACGGATGATCACAAACTAAGTACGCTTGGTTGAAAACGGTCTGGTTGGGACAAAGGAATGCGTAATGCCCCACTCCATATGCTCCAGGACAGATGTGGAATACTTGGCAATTTACTTCTGGGTCTGCGTAGTAGCCATACGTTCGTCCAGCACAATTGAAGGAAGTCTTAGGAACTGTATCGTATTCTGGCAAAATCTGACCCTGGAATAAGAAATTTTGGTATAATATAAATAAATGACTTAATTTATACAACTATCAATTTTTAATAGATCTTCACCGAAATTTTAAAAAAAAATGCAATGGGCTTTTAAGGCACCTTTGAGAAGGGCTATAAATATTTAATAGAAGTATGCATTATATGCAAAAGTAAGTAGCTTTTCAGTTCGAAATGGAGTTTATTTCAGTAATAAATAATTAGATACCGCATTTAATTTTTTTTAAAAAATTCAGAAATGTTGTATTTTTGTTATTTTATGTTAGTAAATTTCGTATGAATTTATTTCTGCATTGGGTGATTTCCCCCCCCCCCATACCTTAAGGAAAATTTTAAGCTTTCACTTAACAGGAAGTTAATCTAAAATAAATAATTCGTAAAATATATTTTAATATACTTAGAATGGTCTTAAAACGATGACTAAACACAATTAAAGGAAAAGAATATAAAATAACAATGATAAATTTGGTATACATTTTTGTTTTACCTGTGTGATTCGAATTTATAAAATAATGGCGTATATTGAATACTTATCTACATAATTATACCAGAGTTTCCTCCTGTTATCCTATTTATTATTTATATCATTCTCGGCTTTCATCGTTAACCTTCGTTTATTTTTTATTCTTTATTTTAAAGAATTTTTTTGCTGTTATAACTAAAATAACATAAAATTTCTTGATGAATTAAATGATCTTCAAGAATTATTATATGTATTAATCCTTAAAAATTTATTGTTATTTCCTTATATCCTTGCTTTAAAAAGAATGTATGTTGTCATATTTAGACGTGTAATATTAAAAAAGTTGGAATTAGTCAGATAGTTTATATACAACTCATAGATAATTTTCTTTCAATTGGGAAAACTAAATACCTCAACAACCCAATTTTTAGTAGCTGTCCCTGAATGAATATGATAATTCAAGAGTCTTACACTCTGCGTGAAGTAAATATACATATATAATATGCAATACTTTTTTTTACGTTAATTTTAGCAAAAAATTAATACTTTAATTGTTTTTATTAATAATAATTACCATGAATATCTGTGTGTGTGAATAACGTAGTGATACAATTATTTTTTTAATGAGTTTTTCTCTCTTTATAAGGGAAATTATTCCAAGTGAAATTTTTATTGTTACCGAAATTAGTCTAATTTAATATTCGTTATTATTGCAAACATTGAAAGTGTATATTAATGAAAACTTAAAACAGATTTCCAATCATTAAGAATATACCTTTTCAATACAACTTAAGAAATATTCACTATGCATATTTCACATATTTTTTAAAATTAAAAATATACGAAAGAATTTATTTGATTATTCTTAAAAATAATTTTTTTCTACTTACATTCGAACTCTGAATAGCTGCCCCTAAAAAGGAATATAAAATATTTATAAATGTGATTAAATTACTATCAAATATAATATTTTTAGATACAATGTCTCTCAAAACACTGGGGATTAATCAGAATGTATAAATGAAACTATAAAAATGCTCCATAACAGTGTTCTGTTGTTATGGACTATTAAATAAAAAAACGAATCCTCATAAAGTAAATATATTTATGTTCATTAAATATCCTGTCATTCAATTAATATTTAAAAATCAGTGCAGGAAAATCAAACTTAAGAGATTTATCAAAAATAAAAAATTATTTCAACTTATTACAGGTTACTAAAGTCGATTTTCAATTTCGCGAATGAGGAGTGAAAAACTCTACATTTTTCTTTGATATTTAAGTTATTTTATGAATATTTGTTGAGCATATATAAGTAGATATATATTCATACACATATGGTCTCTCTCTCTCTCTTTATATACATGTATATATATATTCTAAGAAATATATATTCTTTCATTACGAGTTAGCCTTTTTGGAATAATTTCGAATTGTTGTACACATTATATTGTAGAATTTACAATTAAATGTTAATGATCTTTTTCCTCTTAAAAATTAACCGAACATTATCTTCCTTGGATGATGATCAGGAAAATTATTTGTAAACAATGAAACACAGTAGCTCAATGATGAAAGACTTGGAAATGAATCTACAACTATAACAGTATTGTTCCTCGTCGTTTTCCCGCGCTTTCTGACTCAACCGTCAAGCTTGTCTTCCAAATTCAGGTCGTTCATTCTTTCGTTTTAAGAAGAGATGTCTTATCAGATTACTGATTTCTCAAGTGTTGTTTCCCTTCTTTTGTGTCAAATGTTAAATAGGAGACACTTTTTCGATGGGAAACGGTTTGTACCGTCACGCAAGAAAGAATCTTAGTTTTTTAGGGTTCTTATCATTCTCATTTGGCAGTTTCCGGTGATATTTTAATTTAGTTCTTCAAAAGATAAGTTAGTCTCTCTCTCTCTCTAACAGTACTTTCTTCTATTGTAAATATTTTTTAGGAATTGTTGTAGCGATACATAAAAAAGAAACGAATTTCTTTTTTAAGATCTTCTCATTTGAATTTTGAGATTCACCCTCCCCTGTTTCTGCGAAAGTTAAAATAAAAATAAGAATTTTTTTCTGTCGGTCAATTTTTACTTCATCATTTTTAAACACAAAATCAATTTAAATACATGTAAAATAACTACAGATATTAAATTTGTTTCTTTACTCTTTGTAAAAATTTTATAAATTTTTATTCCATGTAATTTACTTTTAGACACACACAGCAGCAAATACTAGGAAATATAAAAAGATTTCAGATCTGGAATTCTAAAAAAAAACCTTTCCTTTTTCTTCTATTTCAATTGGATATATTTGGTATCTTAATGTGGTTATGAAGTACTTTGCCTAACATCTGTTAATATTTCATTATCAGATTGAATTTGTAAACTTATTTAATTTTTATTGAATTAAAGTAATTATAATGATAATCTATAAAATTACATAAAGTGTTTAAGGATTAAAAAAAAACAATTTGTTTGATTTACTGTAATCCCACGATGAGAGATTTTTTTTTTACGTTTTCTTTTTAAACCTAAAATTCTTCTCTTTCAGAGAAGAAACAAAACCCAGACCCAGAGAAAAATTGTAGGAAGATAAAAAATTCATCTCTGTCATTTAGGGAAGTTGTAAATAATATATTTCTGTTGTGCTTTAGTCCATGTGAAAGAGTTTTATGATATTTCAAAAAGCACAGAAAGCATTTTGAAGGGTTACTTGGCAAAAGATTTATTTTTATTCTGAAAAATATAAAGCATAATGAAAAACGTTTTACATAATCCTGTTTTAGAACTAACATCCATAATTTGATATTGAATTCACTTTTAACCCGAGCACGAGGCGCAAAGTAACCCCAGGCTCACAAAATTTTTGATTTCGGGAAAACTGTTTGTTTTTTACCAATGACCTTGACAGTATCCTCCTATATGACAGTCTTCAGAGGAACTAAAATGAATTAGTCACTCTCTCTCTCTCTCTCTTTTTCTGAGTGACAAACGTTTCTTTAAAAATCTTAAGGTTCTTGTTTTGACCGAGTTCCCCGCGTGACCACTTTTGTTCCGAAATATTTTCTGTGAACAAGATACATTTTTCCCCTGCGATAAATGTAAATGAGCAGGATATAAAAAAGGAAATGGGCTTCTGTGACCTCTATTGAAGGAAGTTAAAACTAATCGAGCAAGGGAAAAGCCTGATGAAGTAATGTATATTAATCATGATAACGAAAGTAAATTTGAGAAAAGCGATGAACATGAAACGAAAGGAAAATTTTCAATTGCTACCTAACGAACTCTATCAAGAAAAATATGAAGTCATAAGTGTACCGCTAGACACACTTCGCCCTGTCAAAAAGACACAAGCAAGAAAAAGTTTAACATGCTATTTGTCGATTATTAAAAGACAGTAAAACTGCAATAACTTGAACAAAATATAACAGTTTTGCCTGAAAATGACATTCCTGTAATGTTAGTGAAAAGTGTCTGTGATTTGCGTCCTTTGTTATGGTCTCGCACATTTAAAACATTTTGGTTCAGTTTTATTGGATTTTTTTCTCAAATTAGCAAAGAAATATTGAAAAGTCCTTAAAAGTAGGTAAGTATACATTCCCTTATTTAAATTATTCACTATAATTGTGAGTTTTATTGTGTACAATAAAAATAATTATAAAAAAAGGATTGGGGTGACTCAGTCACCCCTCACGACCATTAATGTTAGTATCGAGTGCGCGCCTGCTCCAGGATTAAAACATTTAGAAGTCTCTCTCTTCTCGCGTTAAATATTAAAAATAACACTATTCTTCATTGGAATTTTACATTATTTCCATTATTTAACATTAATTCTATGCTAATTCTGAGAGGCTTAAAAAATTACAGTTGATTTTGCCAAAGAGTTGCAGTCCATAGACTGCAACTCTGACAAAATTCTCTCCAAACATGGCTTTTACGATCTCAATTGCTACTGGCAAAATAAGCTCTTCTGCAATAGTGTGAGGCCTTTTACACATCTGGCTATTTTGTAAGAAGTAAGTAAAGTTTTTCATATGATTTTAATTTTAATTCAAAGAACTCTCGAGGCTTGTTAATGTACTTACCATGAATCGTTTTTAAAGGTCTTAAGTTTGTTAGGTTTCATGCTATCTGCTACCAATATATTTTTGAACAAATAACACACAGGGCTTTTCTTCTCCATTTACTTTAGTAGTGTTAAATCGAAAATTTTATGTTTGAGAATATTTCCTTGATTTAATTTTCGAAACTATGCTCGTCTGTGTACTTGTTGATGCTTTATTATCGTCTAATGTTCACTTACGACTTAAAAATTTATCCACGTCTTTTTTTTGTTAATCTATGCCGTAAATATAATACTTAATACCATGAATTACAACTAAAGATCAAATTATAAAATATACATTCAAGGTAGATACGGTAGCTATAGAAGTATCGACTCAACCAAGACTAACTGGAATTCTACGAGGTACAGCATTTTTACATGTTTCGCGCAGATGTCCAATAAGTTGCCCAGACTCACTAAGACGTTCACGAGAATGCTAAATGTGATGAATATGATAGGGAGCAACATAAACTATAGAATATTTTTCTTATGACATTTCTACTTTTAGAATTGAATGATAGAGAAAATATATCTTTAACTAATTATCCTTTTACAATCTGCTCCAATTTAAAAATAAGCGAAATGGAAAAAAAATAATATAATAATTATCATTTTACTTAAAAGTAATTTGTTTAAAATATGTATTATTTAAAAGTAACATAAACAAAATTTAATGCATATCTTGTTAATTTGTACGGTTTATAATTAAGACCGTATTGTAGCTTTAGCGCCAAGTGCATTGTTATTGCATTCAATATATTATTATTGTATAAGGGGGGCGCGATAAAAATTATGATTTAAAATTGGGTCACCAATAGTGAAAGTTTGAGAAGCACTGATCTAAACTTTACTATCCCGATTTTTTTTGCTTATTCAAGGGAAATTTTGTACTTCACGCATGTGTCATCACACTTCCATTTATTTATTTCTAGATAAATAATCCAAGTATTTTCTTTACCAATTTCATACCGTTTAAATCCACGTAAAATCTGCGAGTGGTATAGTTCCTGAAGAAATCATTCTAGAATATGTGCTTACAGAGTCACAATTTACTACTCATTTTCTTGTGAATGTCCTCCCTTTTGTCTTCTCTGAAGAATTATTTAAATGACATTTGAGGTCATTGTAGCGAAACATATTCGACACTTACAACTGTGTATTACCTTCGTCGATTAGCAATGGGATAAAAGTGCTTTTCACAAAGTATCGATTTCACTATCGTATTGTCTATTGTTCTTTTTATGTAATTGACAGTTTGCAAAAATTCGGTAGCACATTTCGAAGATTCATGAATTGCCCTCTATTCATAAGCTGTTCTTTCTTTAATGTATTATTTAAATGTGTTAAAATTATAAGTTAGGAATCTAACCTACAAATTTCGAAATCGTGTAGTAGGCACCATTACGCGATGTGTGAAACATGTAGCATTACATGGTGGAAGAACATAAACCTTTGACCTCCGAAAGTATGAAATCTAGATTTCAAAATCCATGAGATTTTGCCATCGTTAAATTTTGAATGCCAATAATTTAAATTATCCTTTGTAGAATTATTTACATTATCCTGCAAAGCCTATTTTTTATCACTGGAATTTATACATAAAACTATAATTTTTCTTATATTTAAAAAAAATTTGTACGCCAATTTCAAAAATAATGTCTATTTTCTTTTACTACATAAAGAATTTTAATAATTGTGAAAAATCATTTCTTCTAAAATGGCATTTCAATAAAAATTTAATATAGTATTGGATTTGTTGAAACTAGTATTGGAGTATTGGATTTGTTAAACTCCGTTTAACGGATATACCTTTTAGATAAAAGTAACATTTTCTACGGGCTCATATAATTCAATTAATTTAATACAAAACTGTATTTGTTGAAATACTAATTCTATTTAACGAATATACTTTTTAAATTAAAATAAAATTTTCTACTGAGCTCATGTAAAATCTTTTGATTTTGTTAAACTATTAATATTAAGTTTAAAAAAATAGAGATCAATCTCAACTCAAACATATTTAGATAATAAATATCTCATTATCTAGAATCAAAAAAATATTTATGCATTAAAAAAATGGAAAACATTTTTACATTCTGTGTTAGTGATTTACTAAAAAAGTTTTTGAAAACCACCAGATTTTTTTTATGTACAATATTGTTACATAATCTAAAAAAATAATGAATTTATTGCAAAACGATAATTCAAAAAACTATTATCTGAACACTCTTTAAGGAAAATACATACTAAAAGGTCCTCAAACTGTCAGTTGGTTTTTCTATGTATCATAATGTTTTTGAGAGATGTTCAGTGTTAAAGACAATTTAAGAAAAATGTCTATTTAATTGCAAAAATTCCAATTTCATTCGGAAAACTGTTCAAGAAGCACATTTATTTTCTTAAAATTCATATTTAATTTTATGAAACAAAAAATAATGAATATCTTCCTATAACGTAATATCAGTATAATGTCAGCAAATTAGAATTTTGGGGGAAAATTGAAGTATATATCTTTAAAATTTAACCTTGCGTTATTAAATTTTTATACAGTATTTTTTTTTGCTAATCCCATGCACATTTTAATAAATGCTGCTATAATTACTAAATATTTTGGATAAAAATACAAATAAAATTTTTTGAAACAGAATCATGTTCGTGGAGACGTATTTTTAGTAACTGGGGTTTTCTTGACATAAATGGGAAGAAAATAGATCTATTTAAATAATTTTTTTTAAAAAATTGTTCGACAGAAATACGATATGATTGGATTTTTTTATTAGTTGATTACCATTCGTCAAATAAAAAATATCTATTTATCAATTTTTTAAAAAAAAAAACCGTAAACATATTTTTTTACAGATTTAAATGAAATTAAACAATGCTTCTGTTTTATGAAAATTTTAAGGACACACAATTTTGATTTATTGCATATTTTTTCAGAAATGCAATTTCAATTTTCCTGCAATGGAGTCAGTAAAAAGCATTACTTCCACTCATAATATATTTGATATAATCTGTGCTTTCCATAAGATTTCCTCGGATCAAGAGAATCCCATTAAAATCCAGAAAATAGAAAACCTTGCATGTTAATTTGGCTATATTTTATTTTAATGTAAAGTTCCAGAAGGATAAATTAAAGATTCAACGTTTTGTCGCCAAATTTAAGGGTATTTTTTAGTTTCTTGATAGCAGTATAAGTTATAAGGAATGTGACAACAACAAAGAGAAAATTTTAAAAGAATGTGCAAGGTATGTTTTTACTACATCATATTTTAAATATTTAATATATTACTTATAAAGCATACATACATGCATATATATACTTCCTTTATACTGCAATTTACCCATATATCCGCTTTTCCTGCTATTTTAACTATATTATATAATTTAAATATTTGGATTCAAGTACTATAAATTTAAACTATGCTGTACGTATTATCTATGTCAGTGCTTCTTAAACTTTCAATATTTGCGAGCCAACATTCAATCATAATTTTCATCACGCTTCCTCCATACAATACAAATGAATTGAATTCAATACTAATATACTTTGACGCTTAACCTACAATACGACTTTAACCTCTTAAAAGCCACCGGCGTGTATAAAGGTCTCTCTCAGCCAGTGCGTTAATTACCCCGGACGTATATATACGTCTTTCTGAAATACGACCTTTTCTGTGCACTGCTATCCATAAAACTATTCTGAAGGCTGTGGAATGCAATAAAAGGACCTTGACAGTGTTTGCGACGGATTTGCTTATTTGTTCTTTTTCTATCCCACCCCCCAAACACACCACATACGCTTGCCTACGTGTTAAACGGTGGCATTGGGAAGGAAATCGTGTAATTTTTAATCGGCATTTAAGGGATTATCTATAAACTGTACAAATGATGAAGATTAGAGTTAATTTTTGTATATAATTTTATATATCACAAGCCCATGAGGTAACTGGTAATTATTACTTATTCTCAACTTAATATTGGTAAATTAATTATAAAATACTAGGGTTTGCAGCCCCGGGATCCCGAAATCCCGGAATCCCGATGGTTTTTTCAAACCCCAGGATTAAAATAACTAATCCCGGGATTTAATTTTTGTCTGAATTATATTTTAAAATTTTTTTTCAAAGTATTGTAAATCTAGTATTACATTTAATGTATCTTATTTAATTTTTTTGTACTGTGTACGTTTAATGTTGGTTTTCTTACCTGTTGAACCTTGAAGGGTTCGAGGCGGGTGTGTATGTTAAATCTTGAAATTTCATATGTTTTCCCTTATTTTCTTCTGTAACTTTCTCCCCATCGCGAGTGGGGTCAGAAAACGGACATTTCTCTTACCCTAAGGATGTCTGTTGTCAGCTAACTTGGACAGAGGCATTTAGAATGTTTGGATGATATCTAGAAGGGTTTTCAGTCCCGGGATCCTGGAATTCCAAAACCCCTGGATCCCGTTGTTTCTTCTAATCCGGAAATCCCGGGATTAAAATAACTAATTCCGGGATTTAATTTTTATCTAAATTATATTTTTAGAAAAATTTCTCATTAAAATTTTCTAAGAATTTAATTTTTTAAATATTTTTATTCTGTTTATTAAATATGTACGTAGAATATTTTCGCGCAATTATAAGTGCTATATGTAAAAAAAAAATATATGCACAGTATGGGAGAACATCGCAAAGATCTAAGTGGCTCACTGCAATGCTTACACAATAATATAAACATCACAAGAATAGATTTTGTCACACTTTCTTCAATTAAATGCCGTTAATTAATAGCGGACCTGCTTGGAAGACTTAAGACACTTCAAATCCCATTGCATTACTAACAGCTCATGCAACTGGATATTCAATTTCCCTTAAGTTAACACTTGAAATTGATACACATTCTGATTCAATGACTGGATCAATTTATATACAAAAACCATTAAGTGTAGCAGAAGAACTAAATAAAGTTATCAAAGAGGTAGTATATGCACCAATGCAGTATATAAGATTTGAGACACTGTCATCAAAAATTCGAAAAGAAATATCTCTTTTTTGAAAATGGGGGGAGACATGGTGACTACCTGAAAAGAACATACTCCTATTTAATGACGATAATACCTACTAGTAATGAATTCGAACATGCATTTTCTACGACAGGACAAATTGTAACAAAAATAAGAAGCCTTCCCAACGATGAAACGCTGGAGGAGCTGTGTTTTATAAGCTTATTTACAGAAACACAAGAATTGAAGATAAGCTTTTTTTTTAAATTTAATTATGTTCTGTCTTTATTTGTTTTTATGATGAATTAATTTTTTATTTGTTTCATTAAAACAATACTAAATCAATTTTTAATTATATTTTCAGTTTTATTATGCAATTTCAACTATGCTAACATGCAAGTATTTATAATAAATAGTCCAATCCTAATCCCGGAACCAATCCCGGGATTTGGATAATGTAATCCCGGGATTGAAAGTATGACACGGTATTGCAAACCCTATAAAATACATTAAGCGGTGCTAATATATTTATAAGTGTATTATATTAGTGTAAATGTGTATTTTATTTTTTACTGTGACAGAATGTATATTTTGTTTGCTTACTTTCATTATATTAATAATTTTTTTATATAATCTTTTTTCGACTTTTCATAGGCTCGTGCCCCCGTTGTAGGGTTATCCCCCCCCCTAGAGGGACACGCGCCACAGTTTGAGAAACGCTGATCTATAAATATTTATTACCACTGTTAATGATCCACCAGAAATCAAATACATTTTTTTAAAGATGCAATGCATACTTATGGGAAATATGTGTTCTGTGGAAACCTAGATTTATTATTGATTGGCTTAAGACTGTTAAATAGCCAAAAAGTGTTGGTACTATTGTGAAGTAAAATATATATTTAAACCTTCCTCGGTAAATCATAGTGAAAAATTAAAATAACTGCATTTCTAGCTTTTTATATATATGACGTATTTATCAAGACATGCAAGTAAATTCCTTGAAAAGCTTTCATTAAATTTGCTAACGGATAAATATGTTACATTTGGATCTTTTCCTCGATGTCTAAAAGAGCTTTTCATCGAAAGAATAGTAAAATTGAGTTAAGATTCAACAAGTTGCATCCATCCTAAATTTTTAAACCTTACCCTAACGAATTATTTGCATTCCTTAAGTCATATTTCAGGTTTCTTTGTGGTATTAAAAAGACTTTAATTTTCTAAATTAAGAAAAAGTACTTGAATAATTAACATAAAGCTATTTCATCACAATCATTTTTTACAGGTGGATTTTCAAATTACTTTTTGCTTAATTTATTTTCTTGTTTTTACTGTGGTCGTATATATTTCTTACTTTTCGTTTTCACTACAGATAAACTTTATAACTTTACAACATATCGTATCTTAAAGTAATACGTAGTTCAAGGTTGTCAAATGCGTCATGTAGGTCATAGTGGTGCTAATTTTGATTTTTTTCGTTGGCTGAAATACCGGCACGTGTATAATATTTATTTCCCCCATTAGTATTCCTCTATCTTACCTGCGTCATTAATATTTAGCATGGAACATTAATATTCCTCATATCTGAGTGATCATTCATTGCAACGTAGGAAGAAAAACGTATTTCCGAAGATAATTCAAAGGAAACCAGTTGTGGCTTAACCATATTTTGAAGAGTATTAGTTTTTGAGTGTGAATTATAAATGTTGAGATTTTGAATTAGATTGATTTTAAGTTACTGGATTTCTTAAAAAATTAGAATTGTTAGCATAGAATGGTATTTCTCTTTTCTGATTAAAATTTCTAAGAACTAAAATGAATTTTGAAAAAGAAAAAAAAACTTACAAAGCTTAGACATAGTCTTACTTTGTTAAAAAAACAGTCGACGTATAAAACTTGTGTCACTAACTAAAATATTAGGAGACGTATATTAACTATATATAATTATAAAACTCACAAATTTTAAATATTTTCTTTCACATGTTTTTAATATTTCCAGCACTGGTAACGTTGTCTTTTATATGTTTTCTTAAAAAACTGCAACGTACAAAAAACAATAGTTTTATTCTAAATTATAAATCATAAACAAGTTTGTATAATAAATTGCTGAGAATTATAGTATAATATCAGCTGTTATATTTTTTTGAGTGTCTAAAAATGATTTTACTTAGTGTAGTTGTTGCTGAATAGTTTTTAAAACGAAGCGAAAGAAGAGGAAAGCATTCAGAGAAAACACTTTAAAAAAATTGTATTGCAATATTTATTATCATTAGAACGAAAGTTATTTTAATAGAACTATTTTTAGTCCACTAATGTCCTTTTTTACGCCTGACTTCTTAGAAATCGTCTTGTATTTAAATTATGTACATTTTCTCAAAAAATTTCCTGAAAAAAATGGTTTATTTAATAATTTGATGTTTGCTGGAAGTTTAGCTAAATATTCAAACAAATTATTTAAAGTTTTGTTTAATAACATCACACAACAATCGTTAAAACATTGAATAAAACTTCAATTTTCAAATTACATAATCAAACAGTTTGAAAACATCATAAAACAATCGCTAGTTTAAAAAATAAATTAATAGTTCATTAATTGTTAACTTCTCTGAGAAAACACGTGGCGGTCACTGATGACGGTTTCAGGAACAAATAATTTCTTTGTGCATTCAAAAGGTTTTCTTTGAGTCTCAATTTAGCTTAAAATCCTCAATATTTTAAAATTATAATTAAATGTTTAATAAAAGAATCATATATGATGTTTTGATTAATTTAGTAATTTATTTAAAACTTTCACAAATGTACAATACCAAAGATAACTACTTTCCTTTTGTATCATTGATTGGGTTGAAAAAATTCGTGTATAGAAAAGTTTATCCTATATTTAAATACCAGTAAAGATGTTATATATGAAATATTACCTTAAACTTAAAACAATACTTGGAGAAGATTGAAAATTCAAGGAAAAGAACCTGGTAAAAATCTTCTAAAAATTATAAAGTCCTAAATAATTTTCAGAAGCATTATATGCGTGATACAAATACTTATTTAAAAAATATGTGTATTGAATTTGATTGTGGATATCGCGCAAAATTTCAATATTTAAGCATTTTGAATTCGTTGTTTGCTTAAACATACTAAAATATGAATTTTAAGCTTTTGCTATAATTTTAAGGAATAATCTTAACACACCAAAGAGTACATATGGTGTAATTAATTTAAAGCTTATTAAAAATTTTAAGTTAATTACCCTATAAAAGTAATTGAGATTATGTTTCTTTTCAAACATTTCAACTGAGTTTGCATCAACTTTAACTTACCTAACAGGAATAGTACTAATAAAGAAGACATTATCTTGCTTTGAATAACACCAAATATTTATTCACTTGACAATTTACCTGCAATTAAGAAAATAATTTATTATGAAAACTTAGGGAATAAATTTATTGAATTTTTTAAAAAAATCTATTAAAAACTAATTTAAAAAGAGCCTTTTTAGAAGCTATAAATAGAGTTCCCAAAAAATTTAAATTCAAATGAAAAAAATATAGTTATGTATTATAGCAACTGTATTGGCGATATTATATGAAAGGAATCACATGGTTGCCGATTCAGCAATTACGACACATGAGAAATCGGAGTTGCCAGCTTGTCATCTTGAACGTTGGCATTGTTGAGATAGTACGTATGTACTGAAAATATTTAAAAGGAAAAGAACTAGAAAATCGTTATATTCAGCCAGGGAAATGTTTGTTTCACAAATGAAGTATATATATGTATTTTTGTATTATCTTATCTTTGATTTATATTTCTTATCTTTTTTGAAAACCACACAAAAATTAAACAGTGTACAAATCTTTTTTATATGAAGGATCTATAATTGACATAATTGTTAACTTAAAACTGACATAAAACAAAACAAAAAACCAAACTTACGAAAAAAATTGAATTTATCAGTAGACGCTATGAGTCCTTAATAATACCTATTATTTAAATTAGATATTTTTCAACCATCTAACTCCTTTTTGCGTCCCATAATCTTATTATAAACTTCGTGTACTTATCAGAAGAACTTACTGCAAAACAGAAGCTAAAAATGCATGGAGTATTTAATGCAGATTTTAGTACAACATGGAAACAATAAAAATTCAATCTTCCTAATATTGTTCTCAGAATTTCCTTTCTTTCGAATTAAAGGTTATCAGCATTAAAAATTGCTAACACATCAAGGGTACAAAAATTTGTGTCTTGTAAGTAATAGAGAAGAGAAAAGAAACAAAAAAATTCAGGAAGTCTGTTGTTAAAATTGCTTATTTTCACATCCTAGGATATTTAAACTGCAAAGTGTAAGAAATTAACGACAATCTTATGTCTATTTATACTCTTTCTGGATTTGAAAAGAGCCTTATTGAAAATGTATTTTAGGGATGAATGAGAATTTTTATTCACGGATACGTTAGTAAAATATTGAGTACTTTTCCATTTCTACGTTGCAAATCTCGCCAAGCAGGTTTTATTGGAGAGAACACACAATATACGCATAAATAAATGTTTATAAATGTTAGTTCTCACTGATTTTTCTTCTATATTTAATATATTATGAAAAAGACATCACTGATAGGAAAAGACCACGAATTGTTTTGAAAATGTGGTGGTAAACAGTTACCAGCGGGAAAATTCCACTTGGCGGAGATTGTATCATTTTGGCGACTTTACAAATACACTCATCCTTTAGAGCCGTGCTCCAAAAGTGAACCAACTCCAATTGTTAAAGTTAAAGGAAAAAAGATCATTAATTCAAACCTAAGAGAAGGTTATGCATTTGCCTTCACTGATGGATCTCCTGTCAAGACTTTTGAAGATGTAGGAGCTGGTATTAATTTTACTTTTCCTCTGGACAGTCACACAAAGCATTTTAAGGTCGGTTCAGAAATATAGTTTGAAAAAAAACTAAAAAACACGCTTTTATACTGAATCGAACTAAAAAGTAAAAAAATAATTCTTAATAAAGAATAAAATGATTAGCGAGAAAATGAATGTCATTGTGGTAAAAAGCGTGGGGTGCTTGTATACATTTTTACACTAATTCAGCTTTTCGGAATAGAAGTTAAAAATTATAACTTGATACATTTATAGAACACCCACGCTTTTACCCCAATGACATTCATTTTCTGTTAATCATTTTATTCTTTATTAAGAATTATTTTTTTACTTTTTAGTTCGATTCAGTATAAAAGCGTGTTTTTTTAGTTTTTTTCAAACTATAATTTATTTTTCATTTTTTTAGTTCGAACTACAATAAAAGCGTGTTTTTTAGTTTTTTAAACTATCATTTATTTATTGTTAAATTTATCCTTGAGTTTGATATTTGAAGCTGGAATTACGTGGCTGTAGAATTAGTCTTGCTCTTCAATGGCAAGACTCTCTTCAATGCTCTTCAATTACATGCAAGTGAAACTTATAAAAGCGTGTTAAAAATACGAATTAACGGGTCTGAAGTGTATTTATTCTTTCTGTTTACGAAGCCTCGGATGAGTCCGTATCGTTATATTAGATTCCGTCTCTTTTGAACAGGTCAAACAAATAAAAGTGTGTAAAGAAGAAAAAGTTCGAATTAAAAAAAATTTTAATGTACCATGTTTTTATAACGGACTAAAAAGTATAAAATTCCTCCTTTTCGTTTTTGTTTTCTTTTTTCACATTTTCATGCATTGTTATCCACTTCTCAGCTATGGTCCAAATTTCAAGTCTCTAGCTCCTCGGAAAGTCACACAGTTTAAAATCAATTACAAAGTTCCACCCGGACAGACATTAAAGAAAGCGAGTTAATAAAAGCATGGTAATATGAAGTGTCAATCATTTCTTCACCTTTTAAACGTGTTCCTTTCATGTTAATTCGTATCATCACTTCTAAACGTATTGCTTTATAAAAATAAAAAATATTTAGCAGTTAGAACGCAAATTATTTTTTTTTCACATGCACGAGCCTTTTTTTTTATTTTCATTTTCAGAAAAATGTTTATATTATGGTTAGAAATTGCTAACACACACCCACCCTCCTATTTTTCAGATACAGAACACTTTTTTTGTTTTATTTCTATTAACAGCAAGTGTATTTTATACTTGCATAAAATTAGCTTTAAATTCAAAACACTCGCTTTATGGTTACACCTTATTCTTTTAGTCGCTAGATCTGAAATAAGTTGCCAAATCTGGAAATGATGTATGAAATTAGTCGCCATATCTGGAAATGGTACATGGAACAAGTCGCCAAATTTAAAAATGATCTATGCAATAAGTCGCCAAATCTGCACGTGGTATCTGGAATTGTCACCAAATCTGATTATCCTTATTCCTGACGATCCTGAAAAGGACAATGGAACAAAATTATGAAATTATTGTATTGTCATCGGTCCTTGACAAGTGTGCGAAATTTCGAATGAATCCGATCTTTTTAAGTGGGTAAAAATCGAGTTCTAAGATTCCGTTACATGCAAGTGAAACTTATAAAAGCGTGTTAAAAAGAGCATCGAACTACTCTCGAGAACTCCTTGCAATAAAAGCAGCCCTAAATGAGAAAATAAACCTCAGTGAAAAAGAAAGAGCTGAAGGAGTTTATAATATTTAGAGGCTGTTAAGTTTCTCTCCAAGCAATCATAAAAGATATAGGGCAAATTACTAACATACACTATACACTTCACAGGGGGGGTTCTCAGTTTGAAAAAACAGGGAATCATGAAATGGATCCCAGCGCATGTTGGTATTGATGAAAATGAGGTGGCTGATTCCTTGGCTGGGAAGCAAGGCAACTTAATAGTAACGCCAACACTGCAACGCTCGTCACCCTCTATAATCGATATAAACTCAGTACCAAAATCCAAGACTTTACGATGGTAAAATAAAGCCGAAACACACCAAATTCCTGAAATTAATACAAGTGGGAGCATATTAACAAGGCTCAGAACAGTACACTTTAAGGGCATGCAAATCCAGAAGAATGTGACAAGAAAGTACACTTTCTGCAAACACTGTCACTACACGGAACTTAAAATAGAACTTTTATAATGTCTTAGTATTGTGGCAAAATTGCACCACATTAGCAACAACCCCCGTGGGGACTTATATGAAGATAACTGCATCCAGATTGCCGATGCTACCTATTAATTATTATCCTTGACAACACACCAACCACCAATCATTATAAATGCGCATTATTGCAAAGTTAGGAATTATTTTTTTTTACAGAATTATGTCCCACATTTATATTAAATTCAAATGTCAATATTATTTGCATTCCCCGGTTTTCAAAAATGTATTTTTTGAGTTCTAAGAGCAGAAAAAAATTATATTCACCTTTTTCTAAAAAAAAATATTCTTCACTCTAAACTAAGCAGTAACCATAAAACGAGGAAACAGATTACTTTAAATTGAAATAATTCTTCATTGAGACAGTTGAATGTGATTTTTCATAAATAATACATTAAAAAAATGCTAAATAAATAGTTAAATCAAAGTGAAAAAGTATAACGCCCAAATAAATTTGTGCTTTCTTATCCAGTTTAATTTATGGTGTTCATTTAGGATAACACAAAATATATGCATAAATTATTCTTTTTATTCGTCCGTTAAATATAAAAATTAGAAATTTAAAACCAAAAAATATGGACTTTAAAAAATTTTGTTTTGGAATTTTTTTATTGTACAAAAAATTTAGTCATTTTTAAACTCGCTTTAAGAGAACTTTTTAAAAACCTATGAAAAATTTTAAAATAATGAAAATATTAGCAAATATTGAAATTTTGAACGTAATTTATTTTTAAATTGATAATTGAAAGCTTAAATTTAATTACTACCAAAACATGAGAAATATGCTTATGTGCAATTAAATTATTCCTGAAGTCGTGAAATAGCCTTTTTTACCCAGGAAATGTTTTCTACATTTCTTTTATTAAAAATTTATTTTTTAAGAAAAAATAGATAAATATTTTATTAGATTATTTATTATTCATAAAATTTAGAAACTATTCTAAATAATTAATAGAGTATTATGACACAGGAATGCGTATAAGATATTATACATGATTTATTTTCGGAATAAATGCATTAATTATAGCTTGTAATTGCGTAGCAAATAATTAACTAAATTGTTTCTGAACTATTGTTTGTTTATCAAATATAACACAAAAATAATTCAACCTGCTAATTTTTTATATTGATGTATTTTATATTAATTTCACTTTTTTTTCCAAATATGCCTTTAAAAATTTGAATCTTACGAGAACGTTAACTTAACTTCTTAATTAAGTATGCAATGTGTTATAAATAGGGATTTACACCTTTTTTGTTTAATACACAAATCAGGGACAAAATTATATTGTAACATATTATACTTTTTTACTTACTAGTTATTTTGATGAAATTTCAAAAAAGACATCTGTTAACTGAGTTAAAAAATCTCCCGAAAACTCGTCGTAACTCACCTAAACATAGCTTAATAAATGCGATTAATGTACATTAAACTCAACCTTACAATAAGGCTTAAAATTCTCCACGAAATAGAAATATTATGAATTTGAAACTAGAAAGATGAGTAAAAAATGATGTGTAATCTACAAGATTCACAATAGCAAAGTCCAATACTGCAGCTTGTGTAACTCTTAATATTTGACGTTAATTAAACAAAAATAAAATAAAACCAAAATTAGTTATCCCGAAATAATATCCTTTGAAATAATAAAATGGTGCTATTATTGACTAATATCGTCTGCAACTCTTTAATAGCGGAAACACATTTTTTTCATTTTGTAAGACCACAATTATTTTATTTTATATTTCCTTATTACTACATTTATTCCATTATTGTGAAAATGACCTCAGATTTATAATTGTGATTTAAAAAAAACCTTTTGAAAATAAATGTGGATTATTTGAAAACCAAGCATCATTAGATATTTAGAAATAAACCCATGTTTATTTTTCAGGGTTAAAACAGTAGTTTTTCTGTAGCGTGATCAAAATTTCACATAAGTACAAGAAGATTTGTTCGTCTCAATGACAAAAATATTGTCTTTTATTTCAAGACTGTGTTCTTACATCTTAAATCATGTAGAGCTAGTTATGACCTTATCTAAAATTTAACCATGTAGAACATATAACCTTGGATTTAAGATTTTTTTAGATTCACTAATTTTAGGCTAACAAAAGAAATCCGAGGACACTAAATATAAAATCTCTTACATACAAGTAAATACAGCTGTTTAATTTATAGTATATAAAAATAAGCTATAGTATATAAAAATAGTAATAGCTGTATAGTATATAAAAAAATATAGCTGTATTAATTTATATTTGCAAATTAATACAGCTATATTTTTTTCTACAATTATTAGTTATAAGAAACTCGTATATAAAATTGCTCATTTACATGGTTTATTATTGTCACAGGACAATGTTCATGTTATGCGTGGTTTCAATCGTTAAAATGTGAATTTCTTAAAAGTACTGAAGAGATTATAATAACTTTCTCGAATTGTCAATTTTCTACACACACACTCACACAAATTTCCTTTCTTTTTAAAAATAACCCTCATATTTTTTTCTCATGTAATCGACAACCTTGATGTTTAAGCTAATTTGGTTTATTTAAAAAAATAACTAACAGAGTTTTTTCTACATTTTTTATCTTCTTAAGTAAAATTATACTTAAATTATAATGAGTGGTCAGCTATTTAAAAACAAATCTTTTTAGTTTAATTATCATATATATTTTTAAAAGTATCTTTATTTATACGGCATTTTTAAAAAAAGTTTTTATTTCCTCAATTTAAATAGAATTATTTTTAAGAAATTTTAAACAATTATCTGTTAATCGAGTAATAATGTTGATTCATGAATTCTGTGTTAAATGTTTTTCATAATTTAAAAATTCGTTCTTTCCTTATTACAAATAGTTTTCAAAAGAGTTATTTTATCCCAGAAAAATTTAAGTGATTATATATTTTTGTCAAAATTTGAAGTAAGTATAATATAAATACAAATAAAAAAATTATTTGGCTGGTACTTCAATCTAAATAAATGGTCTACTAAATTCATAATAACGCGTTGAAAAAAATGGATACTTTCTTTTGAAATAAATTCATAGATGAACAAAAAGTAATAATTTTCTTAATATTCTGTATTCAAAGCCAGTGATATAATGAATTATTAAAACAGAGAGTGAGAAATATTTTTCAAATTTACTATTATCAATTCACTATTTTTTAAATAAAATTATTAGAAAGTAAATAAACTTTTTCACACAAATAAAAAAATTCGAGTTTCGTCTTATTTTTTTTCTGATTTAATTGAGATTGTACATCAGATATCTTAAAATTCAATAACTAAACTATTTAATGCGCGTAATGCTTAAATGCTGAGATATCATACTATGTTTCATTTACGAAAAATTCGCACAAAAAAAATGGATCATCAAATATTAATTATAGATCCATTTAAATAAAAAATTAAAAATTATTATTTTTTGCAGCTAGAAGTATTAGTTTAATAGAAGCAATAATTTAAATCCAATAATATATTTTCTAAGAAACTAAAATTAATCAAATCACATAATCAAAAATTAAAATTAAGGGTCAAAAAATTAGGCATAAATATAAAATGTACTTTTCTTACCTTTTAAAAAACAAAAACTCAAAACTACTTTTTTTAAAAATGAATTAGTTATTCTCCAATCCGTAGAATCCAACAAAAAAAAGTGATCTTCTATGATCAACGCAAAGAAATTCTATCTTGTAGAGCTGATGATACTCTCATGTCTTTCCACTCTAAATGTCCACTTTCTCTTGGCTATAACGAGGTTAAATAAAGGATTGAAATCACGTGATAGACCATCCACCCACACATCAGGGAGAAGACAATCCCCACTGCAGGAAAAAGTAGGTCCTCACTTAAAAACGATTATGGCTCTGGTTTAAAGAATACAAATGCCTATTTCTGGTTCACTGTTGTGGCTCTATTGAATTATTGTAGTCATCTCTTAAGAACTGTTATCACGAAAAGTACATGATTAAGATTTATGAGGAAATTGTCATAATATCGGCATTTGACAAGGATTAGATACATAAATATGTTTAATCAGTTTCTTCGTTATTACTTGCGTAAATATTGTAACTCAGATTGTTATACATTTGTTACTGAGTTCTGGAGAGAATTGTCAAGTGAAAAAAATTTAAATAAATGAACTTGAAAACTATGAGTGATTTAAATTCTAAAATCTTTGTTGTTTATCTTCTAGAAAGAGATTATAGTAAAATGGCAATGATAGATGTGTTAATCGGATTAATTCCACGATGGATTTTTAGTTGATCAATTACAAGGAAGTTTTTTTTATTTCCGGTGTATGGTGTGTGTTTACAAATAAATGATAATTTGTTGATTCATTTAAATATGAATATGAGAAAATTTTCAAAAGAAATTGATAAAACGAATGAGAGAGTTATCAGAGGATTGTCTTCATATTATATTAAGACAAGCACGTATATTTAATTGTATTAAAAAGATGTGTTAAAAATATGCTTTATTTAATATTTTTTTTATTTTTGATTTACTAACTTTTTCTAATGTCTTATTGCTGAAATTCTTCATGTATTTTGTTACTTAACCAAAATCTATTAAAATTATATTTCAACTCTATCTTCTAATGGAATACTTTATACACATAAGCTCTCAATAGACAAAGGAGCAAAAAACTTATTTAAAATAAGTTTTTTGTTAAATACTTTGGGTTATAAAATACTTTGTTTAATTGTCTGATAATTGAATTTAAGAATAAAATTTTCTCATTTGTTAATTATTTATTTGTGCGGAAAATTTCTTTTCAAAGCTCAAACAGAAATTAAAACGTATGCAAGGCAAAAATTGATCAAATTTATGATTCCAATAAAAACTGATAATTCATATCCACAAATTAAAAAGATACAACATTTCAAACGGGTAAAAAAAGAAAAGATTCGAAAAATAGATATAAAGAAATAGGTAATACACACGTCACACTGATTATATTGGTTTCGTTAAATTAACGGCTGAAAATAGATTTTTAAATTGATTGCTTTTGAAAATATGGGACAAAATTTTTAGTTTAATTTGCGGACTAGAGGATTCAACTCTTATTCGATCATGATCGCCAATTCCCAGAATGTTATTTGCATCTTTTTATAACGCGAGATCTTATGCTTGCCATAGTATTTTAAACATTTTAGTAAACAATTAATTGTATACTACTTCCAGACATTTAAAAAAAACATATTAGTGTGATATTTAAGAGTACTATTAACATTTATATCTGTGGTGCAGGCCGCTATAGCCAAGTCACTTCGCCAACAGACCTGCGCATGTCTAACAGCGCTCGCAGTGTTTTAGGAGCCTGCCAGTTTTTATACGTAAGAAGCAGACGACGCCATGACACATGGAAGGACGAACTATCGTGTCTACTAAGAACTGTTTCGAGATGATTAATTTTTAAGCGACGATCTCATCTCAATGACGATCTGTAAATGTATATGTAACTTAAATAGTATTAAGAGCAATTAAATTTAAAGTTAACTGAAGACGAATTATTCTAGTGTAAGACCACCCTATATATCTATATTCCTTTCTGAAAATAAAATCACTAGTTATACACAAGGTTTCACAAATTTTTAGATTATATATATATATATATATATATATATCTTGTTTTGTTGCACATACTGTACAACTATGTGCTACTGATCTGAAATCAATTTATTTGATTATGTAAAAGAGTCAACTAAATTTAAACAAAAATATCATAAAAATTGAAGCCAAAAATGTTGTAATTAAAATTAAAATTTTTTTCACATTTTAACGATTTTTTCGTTGTCTGAAGCTTTTTTGAAGCCACAACTAAACATATTTAGAAATTCCTAGACCTAAATGATGAGAGTTAATAGACATTAAAACTTTGTTTTAATAGTTATCTACGTTTCATTTTCGCTGTTTACGTCTACTCTCGTAAAGTAATTTGGAATTCAATGGAATCCATTAGTAAATTGATTCATTCGCATTTTAATAATTATGAAAGAATCCGTCATAATAATTTTAAGAGATATACTTTTAAATTAGCTTTTATTGTTTATTTTAACATATGCAAATGTCAATGCCAATGAATTCCACTGCCGACTGTTTTTAGATACCTATGACAAATAAGGTTTGATAAATAGATGAATGCGTTATAAAGCTCAGAATCATAAAATTTAAAGCTCTAAAATTTTGTAAAACCTTTTAATCGGGGACTATTGCCGAATTTGTTTAGAAAGAATTAACAAATAAATTTTTCATTTTATTTGACAATGATAGTAGCAACAGATTATTTTTAAATAAATGATAACAACAGCATACATTTTATCATTGGGGTTTGCATAAGATCTTTTTTGAAGAAAGTTATCCAAAACATGTTTTAATTTATTTATTGTAAAGAATATGAGAATATTTAAGCTGAGTGGTAGCGTATCTCGTTTCCATGCTACAGGTCTGGAGTTTAAACCTCGGGCTGGGCAAGGTCGACTCAGCCTTTCATCCCTTCAATGGGTCTATAAATGAGTACTAAGCTTGCTTAAGAACTAAACACTGGGGATTTCACAGCAGATTGACCACCTGACCGACACATCTACTCATACACCTAAGTGCTCATGAAAACTGAGATGAGCACAGTAGGTCTTGGCCCTCGTGGGCTGTTGCGCCACTGAGTTTAGTTTATATGAGGAAAAAAATTATAAATAATATTAATTTTTTTTATTGATATTTTTTATATAATTTATTCTTTTTATAAACAATATTCATTCATATATATTTCCCAAAAGGCATTAAATAAATTTAGTTATACAAATTTCTGTAATACTCAGTAAGGAATAATTGAATTTAATTTTCAGGTTACTGAAATTGCGAACATGTTGATTTACTTGTTTAAATTCTATTATATTTACAATAATTTTTATCAAATAAGGATACATCTTAAAATTCGTGGATATGCAATAATCAAAAAATATCATGTTTTGAATTTGGCCTAAATTCATTATCTAAATTATAAGTTAACGATTAATTTTTAAATATTTAATTTTCAAATATAATTTAACTAATTTAATTTTAAAATGCCTTAAGGGAAGAATTAAAAAGTTTGAATTTTTTTCAACTGATAATGTTTAATATTTTTAAATGTTAAAATAATTATGCTTGGACTATGATTAATTATGCTTTTCTATCCTATCTTTATTGCATTCTCAAATTTACCATCTTTTTCTTCACAATTGTAATTACCATTTTTTTATTCGTGATTTATCACTCAATATTCTAAAACAAACTGGTTTCTTAAAAATTCATCAAGTTACTAATTGTCACATTGAATACTAATTAGCTCTAAGCTTTTATCCTTTAAGTTAAACTTTGTTTTTATTCGTTATCTCTTTCTTTTTAATTTTATATTTTCTCTTTTATTTGCAATTTAGATTATACATAAATTTATGATCTACAAAATTTTTTTAAGATTTATATCTTAATCAAAAAACTGATCCCAACTATCATTTTTTTCATGTTTCCAACATGAATTTCGTTCGAAAAATAGATTAAAAATTCCATTATATGCTAATGAATTCCATTATATATTTTACTGTCTCGATATATTTCAACAAACCCCGTCATCAACCCTTTTAAACTAATAATACGAGATATTTCCACCTAAAATCTTTTTAGTGCATCAGTGTTTTTGAAAAAAAAAAATATACGTATATTAATATACATCTAGAAACTTTCATTATTGTATCTCTAAAAGTAAAAACAAAAATGCTCAGGTCAGATTTTTAACGAGAACAAAAGAAGTCTCTTTCTTCATCTTGAAGTCGTATTTTTAGAGAAAGCTATTACAAGATCACGAATGATGGATCTCGCTTTATTTTATGTATCTTAGCATCGACGGTGCTTTCTCCTATCATTTACAAAAGTTAAGAGCCGATTCTGAAAACTGTTAATTTTAACTCAGCATTGTTTTTCAACGAAAGCGACCGTCAACTCTTTTCACCTCTATTCATGTCTAAAGGTCGCCTTTGGAAATAACAGAATGCGACTGATAATGAACTTAACTTTCTATTTTAAAAGGGAGCGTGACATGAACTCCAAAGATGTAAAAATGTTCTCCGCTGATACAGAAATGGGAAAATATTAACATTGTATACTTTATTAATGTACTGGCAATTATCTACAAAAATACTCTTAATTATGTATAGTACTTTGAAAATTGCATTTTTAACATTTACAGGACGTTTTTATTTTTAAAAAATTATAATGCATATTTTTAACTAATTAAAAAAATTATTATAAAATACTATTAATTAGAAAATGATGAATATTTCTCTATTCCAGCATATTTCTTTAAATTCAATCGCCTTTTCTTTCAATCGTTCATGTTACGTTTGTTAAGCGAGCAGACAGTTCTTGGTTAAATATTTATTATGCATTAGGTGACAACGTCATCTCACAACAGCAACAACATAACAATCATATATATACAGTTACAATAGTTCAGTTCCATTACACAGTTACAGTTATCATGACATCCCCCTTTAAGTTATTAATCACACAACATAGTCATTCAAATAAGATGGTGGTTTACAAACACGGTTACTTCTTCTTTGGACATTACAATCTGACTCATTACAGTTCTGTATATTTTGAGGATTTACAAATACTTCTGAATCAGAATTGAAAATACTTATGTCATTGGGATCTGTTTCTATATTTAAGGGTGTGTTTGATATTCTTATATGTTTTCTATTACGTCTTAAAATATTTCCAGACTGATTTTTAACAAAATATGACCTATATAGGATGTAATTTATGTTTTGAAACTATTTTAGCCGGTTCCCAAGTTTTGTTTTTAAAATTTAGTATTCTGACATTATCTTCTGCTCAAGTTCAGGTAATGGAGGAGCAGTTTTATCATGATGTATCTTTTGAACGTTTTGCCTTTTTACTAACTTTTCCGAATGTTATTAAATAATTCAGCATTTAACAATTTATTCGAGATTGGTAATTTTGTTTTTAATCTACGATTAAACATCATTTGAGCTGGAGATACGTCAAGACCTGATATTGGGGTGTTTCTATACTCCATTAAACCTACTAAATAATCTCGTCTATCTTCCCTTGCCTTTTTTATAATGCTTTTAGAAATTCCTACTGCTTTTTCAACCATTCCATTACTTGGGGAGTAATGAGGACTAATAAATGCATAATTAAATTCCCAATCATTTGCAAACTTTTTATAAATATAACTATTAAATGGTATATTATCTGATACTACAATATTTGGAACACCAAATCTAGAGAAAATTGTTTTAAGTTTAATTATTACTTCATCTGCACTCTTATTTACAAGTTCAGCAATTTCAATCCATTTTGAATAATAGTCTATTACAACTAGATAACTTGTATTACCCAAATCCATTATATCTACTCCTATCTTTTCAAAGGGTTTTTAGGGAATTGTATGAGGTTATAATGGCTCTTTACTATTAGCTTTTTTAAATTTTTCACATATTACACATTGTGATACTAATGTTTCTATGTCAGAGTTCATCCCTGGCCAATACATTATTTCTCTAGCTCTTTTCTTACATTTCTCTATCCCAAAGTGAGCCTCATGAATTAGATGTAGCATATCTTTTCTCAAACTATAAGGTACAGTTAGTTTTTCATTGCTAAATAACAACCCTTCTTGAATATAGATGTTATTTTTAATTTTATAATATGTTTTTACACTATTGTCTACATTTTTGTAAGATATAGGCCAGCCCTCTTTGATATATTTAACAACTATTTGTAATTCTGGATCTAATTCAGTTTCTTTTTTAAATTGTACACGTCTCTTTTCCCTTATGGGTAAAGGTTTTGTAATAGTATGCACAATATTTAGCATTTCAGGATCATCCCTTACAGTTTCACTAACAGGAAATGCTCGTGATAAAGTATCAGCGAGAAACATTTGATTACTTGGTACATAATTTATTTCAAAATCATTCTTTGCATTCTAGAAGATATTTTATGCAATTGCCATTAAGGGCTTATGGTCACTCTGTACAACAACTTTACGTCCATATACAAAACTATGGTATTTCTCAAATGAGAAAACAATTGCCAATAATTCTTTCTCAATCTGTGCATAATTTTTCTCACTGCTTGTTAAACTGCGTGAGACAAATTATACCAGTTGACCTTTTTGGATTAAACAGGATCCTAGCCCATCTTTTGAACTATCACATTGTATTACTATTTCATCATTAACACTAAAAACTTTTAAAATTGGAGCTTTAGATAACAATTCTTTAATGTTTACAAAGAAAAATTCTTGTTCTTTTCCCCAATTAAATTCTACATTTTCATGAATGATTTCTCTTAATGGAGCAGTAACTTTAGATACATTGGGTATAAATTTTGAAAGAAAATTCATCATGCCCAACAATTTCCTAACTTCAGTTTTTGATTTTGGTGTTGGCATCTCAACAATTGCTTTTATGTGATCTGGATCAGGTTTTATACCTGTGATTTAGATATAATTTGACCTACATATTTTACCTCAGACACCCTATATTGTAGTTTATCTGGATTAAACTTTATATTTAACAATTTGGCTCTTTCAAGAACTCTAGACATAATTGCATCATGTGAATCCTCATCACATCCTACAATAATGATGTCATCAAAATAAATCTCTACTCCCTCAATATCTCCAAAAAGCTTTTAATTTCTTTTCTGAAATACTTCAGGTGCAGAAGCTATACCAAATGGCATTTTGTTGAATTTGTACCTTCCAAAAGGTGTATTAAATGTACAAATTTCAGACCTAACTTCATCTAAAGGTACATGCCCAAAACCATCTTTCAAATCTACAACTGAAAATATTTTCTTGCCCTCTAATCTACTAATGATATAATCTGTACAACGAATTTGATAATGTTCTCTTTTAATAACTTTGTTAAGATCTCTAGTGTCTAAACATAATCTTAAATTTCCATTGGGTTTTTCTACAATGACTAAACTTTGCACCCAATCAGTTGGCTTATTAACTTTTGACAATATTCCTTCTTTTCTTATCTATCTAAAGTACTTTTTAATTTTGGCTGCAAAGCCAGAGGAACACGTCTTAGTGGGTGAATTACTGGTACAGCATTATCTTTTAAAGTAATGTGATATGGTTCATTTGGAAATTCCCCAACCCCAGCAAATACATCTTTATATTGCTTAATTAACTCATTTTTACTTATACTACATTCAATAGCATCAATTCTTTCAATAAGTTTTAATTCCTTACAACCTCTTAACCCTAATATTGGTTTGGATTTTACATTCACTACATAGAAAGGCAAAGGAACATTTTTGAGTTTATCAGTAGAGCAAGCAATTAATTATAAGGGAACCATTTGGCTTTAAATTAAAATTACCATATGTAGTTAGAGATATATTAGTTTTACTAAGTTTTGGATTAACTTTTAACATACTCGAAATATACAGTGGCAAAATATTTACTTCAGCTCCAGTATCCAGTTTAAAATTGACATCAAAACACTTATTATTTACATCTAATGAAACATTTTTATACCAAGTTTCACTTACCATTTCTACATTTTTAACATTAGAGTCTGTACTATTTTTCATTGCACATTTATTTTCATTTTCATTCACAGATCAATATAAACCAGTTCATTTTCAAGAACGTTCATTTCATGAATGTTCTTTGTATTCTGTAAACATTTAGCAGCAAAATTGTTTTTCTTCTTGCACTTGGCACAAATTTTTCCGAACGCTGGACACTCTCGAGGCTTGTGTTTTCGTCCACACTTCTTGCAGTTGTACTGGGTTTTAGGCTTGTTCTGATACTCCTTCACGAAGTTTATTGTGGCTGTATCTTTCTTCATATTTCTGATTTGTTCCCGGCTCGCTTCAGCTGCCCGGACGATTTCAATAGCTTTTTCACCACTGAGGTTATTTTCTCTCAGGAGTCGTTCTTGTAACCCACTGTCTTTGATTCCCAGCACGATGCGGTCACGAATCAATCCATTTTCTTGGTCTGCAAACTCGCACGTGGATGCTAGAGTCTTTAGCTGAGTGACATATGTCTCAATGGTTTGGCCCTCCAGTTGAACACATGAAAAAAATTTATAACGCTCATACACAACTTTCTGTCGTGGTGAGCAGTATTCTTCAAATTTTTGAACCTCCGAAAAATTCGCTTGCGATTCGAACATGAAGTGTTGTATATTTCAAGTCCTTCACTGCCCAATAAGTTCAACAGGATTGCAATCTTAACTTTATCTGTTAGATCATCTTTTTCTGTTGCAAGCAGATAATTCTCCAGTTCTTGCCTCCATTTTCGCCATTTTTCTTTCACATTTCCTAGCGAAAATTGCAGCGGAGCAGGGTGTCGGAAGGCTTCCATTACGCAAGTGGATATATTTTCAATCCGATCTACGCTTCCACTTCTGACACCATGTTACGTTTGTTAAGCGAGCAGACAGTTCTTGGTTAAATATTTATTATGCATTAGGTGACAACGTCATCTCACATCAGCAACAACATAACAATCATATATATACAGTTACAATAGTTCAGTTCCATTACACAGTTACAGTTATCATGACAGTTCACATTCTTCAAATATCATTTTCCGCAACTAGGCATACTAACTATTTCATATAATACTCCATGAATTTCTTAGAATTCATAGCACATCAACTATCCAATACATCTTTTAATATACAAACACTGTTGCAGCAAAATGCAGATCAGTCAACCATAACTAGAAATTCCAAAATGAAAATTTGAACTGTAGAGAGATAATATTATTTTTTTTTATATAAATCCTATTTTTTTTTTTTTTTTTTTGCAAATCTATTACGGAAACAGTTATCAGTTGAATAGTAACAGCAAACGATTTATTTTAACGAATATATTATAATTACATAATTCTAACTGCCAAACGAGAAATGTACAAGAAAATATAAAATTAATCCGCCAAAAGATATTTTTAAAAATTACTTTATTCTGGAAAGTGATTCGATAACGAGTTCATACAATTAACAGAAAACAGTAATTTCTTAAGTGGTTGATAAAAATATAAAAATTTATGTTAAGTTTAAGTCTAAACGGTGCAAATGTTATTAATAAAAAAATGTATCACGATGGAATTTTTCCAACAAACTTTTTTTTCACTTTCAATGATGTTCTCCAAAGAAACTTGTAAGTAAATATTGTCTTAATGTTTGGTTAGTATTGTATATTCGAAATAATTTATTTGAGTCTAAGCAAATAAAAACAATTTTTGGTAGTATTATTAATGATAACTGTTTAAATCTCTTTCTCCCAAACCAGAATGTCAATTTTTTATAGCATATAGCACACACTTTAGGAATTTTAAAACTTTAGAAATATGGATGTTGTTTCTTTATTACTATTGATAAGTTAAAATTACTCTGTGTGCAATTATTTTCATAATTAGTAAGAGATTCTTTAAAAAAATATTTGTCTTACTTATTATGATCTTCGTTTATTTTGACCTTTTCAAGAAAATAAGGTTATTATTTTTATAAGACATTTTAATGAAAAGGAAGTTATGTAAAAACTATTTATAGTGAAGCTAAAAAAGTTTATAGGAGCTAATTTGATATCATGGAGCACGCGCCTTTTTGTTTACGTTCGCCAAGGTGGGTGATAACAGTACAATATGGTTACATTGATATTTTTATCATCAAGCGATGTGGTTGCCATGGGAATAACGTATATTAGAAATATTTTTATAAGTTTTTCCTACGTAACACTATTAATTTCATCCGATTTTATTTCGATTTCTTTAAAAATTTAACCATTTTCATTGCATTTGCTCTTCTAAGCTATTATTTCAATCATCAGTTTTATTTTCTGCTATTTTCGAATACGGATATTTCTAATATCATGGGTGTGTACTAGGAAATTTTTTTTTAAAGAATGTTATACTTTAATTATTGCTATAAATCATCCATTTTCACTTTATTTTACTTTTTAAAAATGCTTTTTGAACGCGCGCGTTCCTTGTTCAATGAAATTCGTTGAAGAACTTGTAATTTTTAGAATATTGCAAGTTTTCAGTACTTTTTAAACGATATTCATTATTAATTTTTATATATATTATGTAATTATTTACTCATAATATAATATAAAAAGTACAATTATTATTATATGTAATAATCATATAATATTCGATATTTATAATCATTTTTATTATATACTTATTTATAAATATTATTACATATGTGTGTTATGCATTTATAATTATTTTTTGTATTTATTTATAATTATTTGTTATATAAGTATTCTTATGTACAATTTTTATTACATTAATATACGATGATTATTCTGTTTTATAATTACTATTAAATTATATTATATTGTTATTATTATGTATAACAATTATTATTAAATCATACTATATGAATATTATATATAATTACTATTATAAGATTATTATAATATACTGCATAATATGTACATAGTAGCATAGTATATGCATAGTAGTACATGTAATTTCTTGTTATGTTACATTGATATTCATTATTTATTAATTGATCTTGGTTATTCTCAATAGGCTGTTGGGCCACTGAGTAATAATCAATGACTTCACATTTTAAAAACTTTAAGAAAGACTACATAATATCCCAGCATTATGAAAAATAAAAAAAATTTCGGTATGTATTACTACGTAACTTTTCATTAAAAGTATATTTCTCGTACGAAGAAAAACTTGTCACAAACTGCATTTTATTGTAATATTATTTCGAACTACAGAAAAACTTAGATGTGAGTTTTAATTTAACAATATCTTTGTATTTGTCTAAATGTTTAAGTTAAACATTTTTAATTTTCTAAAAATGTTATTCAAAGCATTTGAAACATTTTGAATACTTCCGAAAAATTAGAAAAGAATATAATTTAACTGAACAAATTTTATAAAAAAGCTATTTTTCTGACAATGTTCTGATTTATTCCAAAGTATTAATGATCCAAAAAGTGATAAAATCTCTTTGAAATTTTTACAAATTCTTTAAATAAATGACTTTTGTATTCCTCTTTTTCAACAAACCGTTATTTTTCTATTCAAAAAAATTAAATTCTCTTAATTTGACACAGATGCCGAGTATAAATCTCATTACTTCTGTGTCATGATACATTCCTAAAACTGTATTAACAAATATAAAAATATATTTGCTTCATTTCTCACATTATTTAATTTATTGTTTACCCTATATTTTACTTTATACTCATCTATACAACTTTTAGTCTTAATAATTCGATTTTTTGATTAGTATTTCAAAAAATTATAAAAAAATACACTAGCCTCGAGCAATACATATGCATTTAGTATACTAATATAACTCAATCTTAAGCTATACATCATACTTTAATCTTTAAATTTAAGTCATACTGAAATCTGTGGCACTAAAAACTATCAAATGACTCTTCAGCCATTGAATCTCATGTGCTTGTTAACCTTGATAAAGCAAACCCTGATAAAGAAAAATTCTATTTGTGAGTCAAAGTAGTTTGTAGTAAGAGTTAGTATGCACACCAGGAAGTTCATTTTAACAATTTATTTATGATAACTAGTTTTATTTTTATGAATGAAAAGAACTTTTCATATTTTACGAGAGGTCAAATGGTGTAGTAGGAAATCTATCACAGAAAAAATGTTTTAAAATCGATGAATGAATTAGTCATTTGTTTCAAAATTGTTACTACGTGTATATATCTCGCAACAAAAGCAATACTGGAAGAGAATTATATTGTACACAATCAATTTAATACAGACAGCAGCAAAAAAGCTAGAGTTCATCTAACCTGCTATACGTGTATGGAATCTATTTTGCATCTGCTCTTGATTATGAACAGTTAAACACTTTTGTGACTGGAGTATTGATATATGCCATTACTTCAGAGTTAAAAACAAAGCCCTTTGTTTAGAGATGTCACTAGCCTCAAGCGCTTTTCATTCGAAATTACACAACCATCTGAAGAAAGCCATTTTGTTCAGTTAACATCGCCTACTGATAGCTTTCCGTCGTTCTTTGTGTCTTGCGGAACACCGGACTTACTTTCATTGCTCAACTCATTTAAATGTGTTTTGGAGTAATGGTGCAATGAAACTTTTCAGTTGCACAAAATATCATTAAAATAATTTAAGAATAGTTTATTTCTTCCTTAGTTCTTCATTCATTGCATTCTTTCCTTCGATATATTTTTTTATACACGTTTGATTAAAATTACAAACATGAGAAGCTAGTTTATTCGAACTTTATGCATCAAGAGAGATTGATTTTAGTGACTAAAATTTTTTTTTTATTTTGATTCAGCTTAAATGTTTGTATGCATATCTAAGAGCATTGACTGAATGTGACACTGTTTCAAAAAAAAAAAAAAAAAAAACTGAATTCCAAATTTTATTATAAGCTGACGATTAATGTACAATTCCCACAAAATGGCTTTTATATATTGATTCGCAACTATTTAGTTGATTAATGAATTATTTAAAATTTACCTTTACATTTTTTTTCCCATTCGCATAAGCGTATTCAAAAACAAATTATAAAAGACTGTCTATGTAAACTTTCTAATTAATTTGAAAAGAAAATTACTCCGAAATTCTCGTTTGTAAAGCAAATTTAAACACACATATCTTTTATATTTTCAAACCAAATATGTTAAAACTTATAGTTTTTTTTAAATGCATGAAATAAAATTATTATTTTTTTTCACATTTTATAAAAAATTTTAAACTGCTTGACATTTTACATAAAAAGTTAAAGGTAATTACAAATTATTAAAATAGTGATTTAGAACTAATTTTAATAACACACTTAACTCAGTGATTCTCAAACGGTGGGGCGTGCCCCCTAATAGGGCCTGATAACCCTACGTGTGGCGTGGGGACGTGAGTTTATCAAAAAGTCGAAAATAAAAGATTATTTTTAAAAAATTATTAATTTACTGAAAGGAAGCAAACCAAACTACATTCAGACAATATAAAAATTTTTTAAAAAACACATTTACACTGATATAATATACTTATAAATGTAGATAGGAAAAGTAACGTGATGTTTACATATAAAGTAATTAACTTAAAATATCTATTACTTAAAAGCAACACATACAAAATTTGATTTTTATCGTGATAATTTGAATAGTTTACAATTAAGGTTGTATTGTAACTTTATCATCAAAGAACATTATTACATTCAATATATTGTTAATATATGGGGAGAGGGGTTTGCAATAATGATTTAAAATTGGGTCACAAATTTTAAAAGTGTAAGAAGCACTGACTTAACTGTTTCATTTTAAAAGGTAATTTTTTTTCATCATTCACTTTTCTACAGAAATATATCTATATTTTCTATATGTCGAAAACCTTGACTCTTAGATATTATGATAGCAGATAAGTTTAATAAATATGGTTATATATGACTGAGGGAAATATAATTATTTATCAATTAACTGAACACTTAAAACTGCATAATATTTTAACAGAAATTAGAACAGTTAAACCTATTTGCACTCTTTTTTTATTATTTATATTAATTTATCCATTAAAAATGTATATTACAAACAAAATAGAGTGCAAATTTACAACATTGATAAATAAAATAAATATGAGAAATCTACACAAATCTTCATATAATAACTCATATAATGCAATATATTTAACAACGGAATCTGATGCAGATTAGAAATCTAAAGCTTTTTGTATATTTCTTTTTCGATATTTGTATCAATTACAAGTAGTGTTAAAAATGACAGAGGAAATATTTATAATATTTATAATTTGTTTTAGGAAATCTTCAAAAATCAAATTTTCGAAGGAAAAAAACTCAATGTAAAATTTAAGGACGCATCTTGAAAATGTATTCTTCTTTTCAATTGGGTAAGAACAAAAAAATTATGAAATAAAAACTTTTAAAATTTTATTTTGAATCTTCTCGTTAGAATGTGTAATAACCTCATTAAATGCATTAATATTTTTGTCGAATAATTCTATAAATACTGTATATTTTTAAACGTTCATGTCTTGCAACTTTCCATTTATCTGAATTTCCTTTGGGAAGCGAGTGAACTTTAGATTCCTTTTAGACTTCCTTTCGTTAATCTTATTCTAAAATTCTCAAAGAGAGAGAAAAAAACAAGCTAATAACTTTTTAGGTTCTTATCTATTCTTGTTCATGTCACACGACATTCACAAATATACCAACCAGAAGTTTCTTAAAACACCTCTTATTTTGTACCGGTTAAGGAGAGTGACAGACAAAATGTCTTCGGGTAGCAAACAATGATCGTGACTGAAAATTACGGGCTTAAGTCTTCACCGGTGAACCGTGCAGTTGTGTTAGTTCATTTCCTTTTGCGTTTTGTAACAATGGTGAAATGTTTGAACAATTTCGTTCGCTTTCTCAGGAGCATTATATTTCTTTAACTCGTCTCCGCGTTGACAGGAAATCAATTTTAAACATGTATAATGTCACTTCGGTCCAATTTAGTTGTCTGCTACCCAACTATTATTAGCTAAGCTTAACAGTAACTATTATAGTTATTCGATTATTTTTAATACATTTTTCATCCATTAAATTTCTAAGTATAAACAGTAATTGTACCTCAAAAGGAATTGTACTCCGAATATTATTAAGTAAAAATACTGATCTTGATCCTGCGAAACTAAAGGAAGTATTTTGGAATTTTTTTTCAAATATAGTAAGTTTGGTTACCGTCGGTGGAATTGTGACAATGAATAAAGGAAAATACTTCTATCAAAAATTGGAAGTGGTAATTCAGATGACCTTTAGCTGATACTAAACTTCAGTTTTAACACAAAAGAATCTCTTATTTTATGCTTCAGGATCAAAATTTAGAAAGGAAAATCGGATCTACATTGTGTTAATCTGACTTCAGAGAAAAAAATTTTAGATTTTGATTCGATTTATTTCATCAACGTGGTTCGATTATTGACTCTATACAATTCTAAGCCATGACCAGATTATGAAAAAAGAAATAAAAGCACACAATTGAGACCTATTCACATTTTCTTGTATATAAATTTGTTTTTTAACGAGTTTTATTATTTAAAACACATTGTGTGTTAATCATCATGAAATTTAAAAAATGTATTATCAAATGAAAGATAACTCTTTTGGGATAAGCGCAAACTTCTCTGTCTCTTAAAAAATATATTAATCAGAAATAGGGAAAAACCACTAATTTGTAGGTTTTAGAATATTTTTTATCTGCATTAACTGTTAAAATTATTAATACTTTATAGAATTATAATTAATTCAACTGTAATAATTTATTTCCTCTTCTGAAAATTTAGAAATATTAATTCACCCGTACTTTGTATTATAATTGGAACAATTGACATGTATTTCCTAAATCCATTAAAATTCAAATGAATTACTAAGTATGCTTTCGGAATCTGAGTTTGTCAATTAATAATATATTTTGATTTACTTTGAACAAGTTCATTCCATTGTCTCTATAAATCAATACAATTAATTTAATCTTATAATTCAATGAATGCATTGAAATGAATTAAAAGGCAATTATATTTATAAGATGTCTATTATAATAAATTTAATTTAATATTATAAGTAAACGGTTACATTTTGAATTCAACTTGCTTCTTATAAATATTAAAGATAGTCTCATATATATATTCTATCATAACACTTAAATTTACATTTCCAGCTTCATGAATTTTCAAACACACAGTAAGAATTGAAATTTAAAATAATTCATGGTTACGGGCGAATAAGAACTGAAATAATTCCTCCCTCAAAATCAAATTTAATTGAATTTTTAAAACTATACTCATTAGTTATTTTAATTGAATCAAAGTAAACGAACAACACGCTGCGAAATTCTGAAGAAAGATTGCAACTAAGTTATTCACATTAATATTTTTTTTCATAAGCAATATTTTATACACAATGTAACTAGCCCTTATCCACCCACTTCTCTGGGTATTATATGATCTTATATGTCTATATATTGCTTTTTTTTAAAGTTTTAGCGCGTTTTTCACGTAGTGTTAAAAAGTGCTATTAGACGCAAATTTCGTCTTCGTTCATATTTTGTCGTACCTTTTCTCACCAATAAGCACCGATTGACCTCGGGTTTTCGCATTTGGTCGCATTTGTGCCTAGATGTGTGAGCAAATTATATTTAAATTTAATAATTTTAAATTTTTTAAAAAAACTTTTTAAGTATAGAACACACTACTTCAGTTAGTAAAAAGTTCATTAGTCATTATTGTAAAATACAACATTGAAAAACGCGCTAAATTACTTGCATGCAATGATCGATATCTTTTTTTTTTTTTACCTAAGTTCTAGCATTATACTTTCAATTGCACAGGAAAACATTCTTTTAACACTCGTCTCTTGATTTAAAAAAGACTTGACTTGAATTTCTACAGCGGAAGTATATTTTATCTTTTTACGTCTCCGTAACTTCTTCCCTTCTTAGTGAATAGCACAAAAAAACAACATTTTTAACGGATCCCCATTCAACAACAAAAAAAAACATGTTTGCAAAATAATTAATCAGTAGGTCTAATAGTTCAAAACGAAAAATTTTGTTTACATTAACCCTGAATCCTTAGGATTTTTTAAAGCAAAATTCCTTCTCAAAGGATCTCCATTCAACAAAAGGAATATGTCTGCCAAATTTCAAGTCTTTAGACCTAATAGTTCCGGAGGTCTAGTGATAAATGTGTGAGTGGCTGAATAAATTAATAAGTCGCTTTTCTACTTTATTTATATTTATAGACTGCAAAATTCCTTCAATTATTCAGCTAATCAGAAATTTATTAATTTCATCGAAATTTGATAAAAGATTTTGTAAAATCTTTCATTAACAAAATTTATTGAAATAGATTATTCATAAGTTTTCTATTATGTATTGTTAGATTATAAAACTATGATGTGAACAGCTGGAATAAACTAAAAAGTTTCGGACTTTGAATTAAGTTTGATAAATATTATTACACATTAAAACTTAAGACATTTCAAGATAACTATCTTATTTTGATATCATTTGAAGCACCAACAAGTAAAAACTGTTATCAAAAAAGATAAAATGAAAAAATGGAAAAATATCATTAAGCCAAAAAAAATGGTAATTTGTATAAATTTTAATCATTAAATGCGTATCTTAAAAATCTTATAAAAATTTATTTTAAATAATTCTTGACTTGTTATTGCGTGTCAAATTAAATATAAATCAGAAGACTCTTAAATCAATAATTAGTTTTTAAAAATATTCAGGAAATAATAATTACCAAAAATTATTCCAATATATTCTTTTAAATTCCGCTTTTATTTTCCTTAGGAATATCGTAACATATAAATATCTATTAGTGCAATTACTTTTACAATGGATATCATTTTTTAATATCATTTCCCTACTTTTTTCGTTGGAAGTAGATAAAAATATCTTTGCATTAAAATGCTTTTGTTTTTCTTGTGAACCGGAAACATTGAACAAGCCAAATATCTAATCAGTGTTTGTAAATCTATCCTTTTCAATCTGACCGGAAAAAATAATAAATTTTGTTTGCCACACAATTGTGAAAACTTAAAATGCTATCCTCAAAGGAAAAGAAATAAAACAAAAAAATATTTGATCATATTCTTATAAGATACAGTAAAAAATTATTTAGGCGAAAGTTTTAATACATGTGGACTGGAATTTAAATAAACTAATTTCCCAAACTAATTGCCTGAAATTAAAGGGAAATTTTAGTACAGTATTTGCATGTACATCACATGATATTCAACTTGAATCAACATATATACGAGTATTTATCTATATACATAAAGGAGAAAAGCGAATCACTCATCACGATATTTCTGGAATTATTAGACTAAACTTAAAATTTGGAAGGCATGTTCCTTTCATAGAATAGAGATTCGTTAAGAACGAACCTCTTGTGTAAAAATTGACTTCCAAGGAGCGTTATGGATAAAGAATCCCGTTTTAGAACTATCAGACCTAACAGACTTGAAAATTGGCAGGCATGTTAATGTCAAGGAGCAGAGATCCGCTGCAAAAGTGGTTTTACGAAAATCAATCTTCTAAGAGGGTTGCGAGGGATTAAGAGGCAGTATAGAACTATTTTCGAACTTCCAACATTAACAGAATTTCTACAGTAATGAAAATGTTACGCACGTTTCTTTTGTTGAATTGAAATCCTCTAAGAATGGGTCCTACGGAAATCGATTCTCAAAGGGGATTGCGAGGCTTACAGATAAAAAGAATTTCCGTTTTTAAACTATTAGATTTAGATTTGAAATTTGGCAAGAGTGTTTGTTTTGTTGAGTAGAGATCCATTAAGACAGGGCTTGGTAAAAATCCCCTTTGGATGAGGGGGTTACCGAACCTTGAAAGATAATTCTACTTCAATTTTAGAAATTCAAGTCCTTTTTAAATCAAGAGATAAGAGTTATAATGTTTTTCAATACAATCGAATGCTTAGTGATATCAATAATTTACAAACAGTTTATATTCATACATCATGAAATACCCAGCGAAGCGGGTGGTTAACGACTAGTATATATAATTTTTCTATCCTTTATGGATTGATTTGATCCATTTATTACATTAGTCTTTTGATATCTTCGACAGATTTCAATTCTGATTATTAAAATAATGTATTCCTCTAAATTATGCATTCCTTTAATATATATATAGTCGAATTACAGTTAATTTTCTCTTTCAGAGTTGTAGATATTTTCAAATCCCCATAAGAAAATAGTGACACTTTACCTATCTGGGTCGAATCTACTCATATTATAAACATGCACGTAAAATCAAATTTATTATTTTTTTATAGACTTCATTTTTAATATATGGTCAATAAATCGCTATCGTATGCTGAATGCAGAAACAATGAGATCATTATTAAGCGGTGTCTACTGCTGCTCTTCCTCAATTGTTCTGCTACACGAGATAAATATTATGTGCAATATGTGACCAATCTTTGTACAGAATAGTGTTACCTTGACCATTTGATGCGAAAAACGTTGATAATTTATTTGTTCAACCTAGACTGTGAATCGGATTTATAATGTAATATGTGCTGGATCTTTTGCCATTTTTGTAGTGCAATATAATATAGTGAGAATCGTAAACGTGGTCTTACTAAAAAGATCAGAAAGCTTTCACAAACTCCTATTGATCAGTCTGGTGAAATGAGTTAAGATGGATTAAATGAAACCTATGAATCACATCACTTATCCAATTCAGAAATTCTGACGATCAGATAGATGTTTTGAAAGTAGAACGATCCTTGTGTGTGCATTATAAATATCTAAAAAAATTAATTCATTATTTTTCTATTCATTTTGCATCTTAATGGAAGAGTTTTTTAGGAAAGGGGGGGGGGAGACATAATTTTGTTCAATAATCAAACTGAAGGTGGTGTAGAAATGATAGATAACCTAGCAACCATTTAAACGTGCAAAATAGGAACATAAAGATGTCCGGATTGTTTATTGAATAACATGATTGGTCTAGATGTAATTGATCTTTTTATGCATGTCATGCATCGTACATTGAATTCAAGGTTTTTAAAAAGCGTCTTTCTCTAAAGGAATTTATAAAGCAACTAACGGGAGAATTATCGAAACATTAGGAGGAAAAAAA
The DNA here is from genome assembly GCA_019973975.1 of Trichonephila clavata. Classification (NCBI taxonomy): domain Eukaryota; kingdom Metazoa; phylum Arthropoda; class Arachnida; order Araneae; family Nephilidae; genus Trichonephila; species Trichonephila clavata. The sequence continues at coordinate 70,187 of BMAO01024747.1, forward strand.
TATGTCGCAGTCTCATTAAACGATATGCTTCCATCTCAGGTGTACTCAACCTTTTTTTGTGCCAGGCCAAATACATGTGACAGCTATTTCATGCCGGCCGCAACATGAGAATTAATTGGAATTAGGCATTATACGATCAAGGCCATTTAAAACGCGGAAAATTGATCAAAATATTAAAACTCATAATTTTTAATTTTATTTTAAATCATTATTAAACTCTAATAAACTCAACTCACAAGAAAAAAGGTTTTATGCATTTTTTACCCCATTTTGAGGCAATTTCGATTTCCTTTCATCAATGATCCCAAACTTCTTGTTTGCATTCTACTATCACAAAACAAAGTTGCTATGTACTTCGATAATTTGATTATTTTTTGACAAAGCTTCACTTATTTTTATTTCACATATTCCTTTATTAAGTACAGGATGGTAGCAAAGAGTTTTTAAGCAATTCCAGACAGAAATCAGTATATATGTTTAAAAATACACTCTATAACAAAAAAAAGCAACGTACCAAAAACGAGTTGTCCGATAGAGACAAAATTGGTAGGTAAAATGATTATATGCACACAAAAAAAATGATTAAAATTTCTGAAGAATTGAATTATTTAAGAGTTACATAGTTACAAAGTTACGAACTCAATAAGGTGTTGACCCTTCTCTAGCCTGGATGCAAGCTGCCAAACAAAGTGGCAACGAGTGATAAAGCACCCTGATCGTCTCCTGCGGTATTTCTTGCCAAATTTGCTCCAGTTGTTGGACCAGGTCATCAACATTTCCTGATAGATGCAGTCGTCTTCCCATCATATCCCAGACATGCTCGATTGGAGAAAGATTTGGCGATCTGACTTGCCAAAGAATTTTTTTTCAAACTGTCAAACAGTTCACAGCAACATGTACCGTATGTGGTCTGGAATTATCTTGCTGAAAAATAAGGCTAGTGAACTGCAAAAGGAACGGTGAAAAAAAACAGTTCTGAGAATGTTGTCGATGTATCGCTGTGCTGTAAGTGTGTCTCTAATGATGACCAAAGAGGTCCGGCTGTCAAAAGAAATGGCACTCCAGACCATAACTTCTGGTTGACGACCTGTGTGGCGTACAGTAGGGAAAGCAGGATAGGCATGCTGCCCTGGGCGTCTCCAGACACGTCTTTGATGATCGTCAGAACACAGTTCGAAGCAGGATTCAACGCTTAACACTATACGTCCCCAGTCATCATGATTCCAACCTGAATGAGCTAAGAACCACTGTAATCTGGCTCGACACTGTGCATGCGTGAGTGTCAGGTGGCTTAGCGGTCGGTACGAGCCTAAATTTCACTCTATCAGCCATCTGTGAACACTCGTGTGCGGGTCACCCGTCTGATGGTCGCTAACGATGAATCCGGCACTGTGACAGCTGATCTAACAATCAATCTGTCATCTCGATTTCCTGTGACGCTAGATCGACCGCTACCATCATGACACGAAAATCTGCCATTGTTTACCCATCTTTGCCAGCATTTTCTAATCACTTCGACCCATATGACGAGCGATTCTCCGAATTGCCCAACCTGCCTCTTTCAATATAATGATACGACATCTTTCAAACTCTAACAGTTGCTCGTAATGAGTTCGAATCCTGCGCCGAGGCATTTTTTCAGTCGTTGAAAGGTATCCTATATCGCAATGCAACAGAAATTTTGACCCTCAGGTTGAGAATTGCTTCTTATAGACACCTGCTGAGTGCGCAGTTACGATTCGCAGTAGCTCCTGCTATTCTTCATTGAACACCAAATTTTAATCATTTCCATGCTTGGTACAAATGTATTTGCATACGAAATTTCATTGAAATCGGGCAACTCCTTCTTGGTACGTCGTTTTTCTTTGTTGTTGTTATATAGAGTGTATTTCAGATTTATTCAAATACTTTTCCATTTTACTAAAAAAAATATCTGAAGAAATAACTGAATTTATCAAAGAGTATACCAGAAGCATTTAAGAAACACTCTGACAATTTCTGTATCAATTCATATGGTTCTCAGTGTATGTATATAACAAATTTTATAGGATTCTTTTGTGACATTACCACCTGCAAAATTTTTGGTTGCATTTGCAAAGACTTTTTCAAGAAAGCCAGTTTATCTCGTCTTAAAAGAGATCCTCAAGAAAAAGAGCCATTAAAAATTTGTGCTTGGTGGTATAATGATGAGCAAAATTATATTTTTAAGTATAACATTTTCAGGACAAATCAAACAAGTTGTTGATCCCTGTTTGTTTTTCTCTATAAAATAATCAATAACTCAATCATATTGAAACAATTTTTATTCCTTAGATATTCTTCACTTGAGGTTTAATTAAAAGTTTCACCCATAAAATGCTCGTTACTCTACTTGTTATTTGTTATCACTAACGATCACAATTACAAAAAGAAAAGTTTATTTCGCAATTCGTACCAACCTGACACCGATAACAAAATTGATATATTTGATTGCTTGATTGATAGAATTTCTCGCTAAATTTTTAACGCATTCTTTTAAATTAATTGAATTTGTTAGTGAAACTGACCATGACCGGGCCCCTCAAAAAGGTTCGTTGGGCCACATGCGGCCCACGGGTCGCAGGTTAAGTATCGCTGTTCTAGCTGTAAAGGTACTACTTCAAATGTCAGAACACCTTAAACTAGGATTGTGTATAGAACGTGGCTCTAAAAACGTAGAACTACACGATAAATTTCTCTCCAACAACACATAAATACGTATTATAAATCTTATTTATAATTGAAAACATTGTCATTAAAAATGTAACTACAACGTGTAAATAAAAGTTGTAGCTACAGCTCCTGAATTATTCAATTTGTTTTCATATTTTAAAAATCTTATACATAATCGAAGATTGATCAATGGGGATTTAAAATGAGAAAAAGAAAAAAAGAGGGAATATGAATGAATTATAAAATATGTTTTTATAATAATAAATACTAATAATATATAAAATGAACCATTTGGAAAAAATTCTTTTAGCTTTATAGAGTAAATCTTAACAAACTGGGTCGTCCAGTTTACCATACAGGTAAAACATGAAATTTTCTCAACCGGGTAGGAAAGATATGCATATTGAATTGAATATATTCAATATACATAAAAGTTGAATATTCTATATACATATACTGGTATCCAAAACTAAGGTTACAAACAAAAAATGCGACATCTCGAAATAAATCAATTTAATGCAAAGAAATTTAGCACAAATATGCAGGGTGTCCCAAAAATAACACTTAAACTCTGCACAGCTAGATTCCTCTTTGAGAGTACATAAAAATGCCCAAAGAGCTGTACCTGTATGATCCATAGTTAACTAGAAAAATACTGTAAATGATGAGGAATGCTTGATGATTAATGGTGAGGTTTCGACATATTTCTGTGCTTCTGTTGTGATTGGGGAAATATGGCACACCCGGCCACTGGATCGTACATATAGATTTGGTTCATTGGCCAGATCTCACACTGTAGAGTTTTTTTCCTATGGGACAATCTCAAAGAATTGGTCTGTCGAGACGCAGAGACCATACAAATGGATTTAGTTGCTCGTCGGCAGGGTTCTTGTACTTTGGTAGACACAGCGCTGCTGTGACGTGTGCATTCATTCCTTCCATAGTACCCTCAAGCCTGCCTCGATTTGCATGGTAGACACTTTGAGGTATGCATTTTTAAATATTTGCAAATACTCCTGTAATGTGACAAATATGATATTTGTTTCTTGCTAATTCATAATTTGTTTTTTCGTATTTTTCTCGTAAACAATGGATCGTATAAGTGCAGTTCTTTGGGCATTTTTATGTACTCCTAACGAGGAATCTAGTTCAGAGTTTGAGTGCTTTTTTGGGACACTCTATATGTATATTAGGCTGGTAAGAAGACAATGATAACCAAAAAAAAAGACTGGACAACTTGTTAATCAGAGCAAAATTGATCAAAACAGAATACATTACAAAGCTAGATTGGTCGAACTAGAAAGGGATGTACTAACCCCTTCGAACAGATTTTCATACGACACGACGAGTCCTCATTTAAATGAGGGTTTTAGTTAGCAATTGGGGTAGCAACTACCATTATTCTAAAAGTGATGATTTTAATGCCTGAGGGATCCTGAACGAGGGTTGACGGTGAGCAATGGCTTTTCTTGGAACATCCCAAACACTTGTTATAGGATTGAAACATAGAAACCTCGCCAACCATACTATACGGTAAATATCTTCTCCTTCCAGAAATTATCGACAAGTACAGCTCTGTGTGATCGGGTGTTAATTAGCAATGAGTGCATCAAAAATCGTTATATCGCAGTTAAAAGGGACCGCGGAAGGTGTAAATGCTCTGAGAATTCATGCTGATGGTTGTCGCAAAAATGCTACATACCGAGAAGATTCATTTGTATTTCTCGCTAATAGCAAACGAAATAGACATTTCACTCCATATTATATAAGCTTAGAACTTCTCAACTGCTACCGGCACACATATATCTTTTCATATGTTTCTCGGCGATTGACTCAAGGTAGCCTGTATAAGCGGAAACCTGTTAAATGCATTGTTAGGAAAGGCTACGCTGGTGTAAAGAGCATATTTGTTAAAGCTATCAACAATGATCCGAGCACATGTTCTCCAGCACATACAGACAATAATGTTCACGAAATTTATGGATATGGCCGAAGTGTCAAGGTTTAGGGCAAAATGGCGAAACACTACCACACATTTTTGATGCAGATCCATTTACGTCACAAGCAGAATTGCACCTAGATTCTTTTAGATTACTTTCATCTTTTTCAAAGAGCTTTGGATCCAGACTTCTTGGTAATTGACATCAATGAACGCTTACAAAGAGTAGCGGAAGTTTCAGAAATTCTAAAGATGCCGAGAGTATGGCTTGTATGTTTACCGGACTTAAATCCCAAAGAAAATATTTGGGATATTTTGTGAAGATATGTTACACAAAAGGATCCTCTCCCCCGAACCTGTGCAAGAGAGCAAAATTACCTTGAAAAAGGAATGGGACTATATTCTTTAAGTTCTGCTCGATCATTTATTGGAAGGAATGCATAACATACGACAAATGAGCAGTAGAGTGAAAGTTTTTCATACTTCTTATTGGGGGACTTATTATTATTCTGGATAGAAAAAGCATACTTCGTGACTTTAGAAATTGTTTTAATTAGAACTTTTTTTTTGTTTTTGTATTTTACTTTTCCATGAGGTAAAATCTGTCACATTTTTTATTATACACTCATGTCCATAAATTAAGGATAATTCAGAATCACACAGAAATTGAACTCTAAAATAAAAAATTTCACCTGTAGAATTATCACACACATCTTGAAGAAGAATATGCAAATTACAGGAAACCACCAGATGACGCGAATAGTACGTCACAATGACGAGAGTGTAAGAGAGGGGTATATAAGGAATGGTGGCAAAGAAGTTACTTTCGAGATGGACCACAACAAACAATTAAAATGCGTGATCAGAGGGTTACCCACCGATTTTGATCAAGACGACCTCATTCAGGAACTCCGTGGCTTCGGGTTCGATCCCAGTCACATCACCTTGTTGAAAAACAAGAAAACTCAAGCAAACATGCCACTGTGTGTTTTTGGTAACCCTTCCTAAGAGCCCTGTTAATCGGGGTATATTCAATATCACACACATATAGGTTCTTTTAGAGTTAAGCCTGAGCCTCTAAATCAATCTAAAATGCCTCCTCAGTGCTATAGATGCCAGGAGTTTTACCATCACTCTAGGTTTTGCAATAGAGCACCTAGATGTCTGAAATGTTCAGGGGGTCATCTCACCTCTGATTGTAAAAAGTCCATTAAAATCCCAGCTAAATGTGCAAATTGCAGCGGACCGCACCCTGCAAATTACTCAGGATGCCCCAAGAATCCCCATAACAACACTAACAACAAGAAAAAACAACATGTTTCACATGTCCGTCAGGTGAATACCGGTGCACGTGCCCAGAACACCACACCACCACAACAACTGTACTCAGGTGCAGTTAAGAAAAATACACAACATGAATCAATTGACACAGCAAGTTTGATGTCTCAGATGGCTCAAATGATGATGCAGTGGGGACAAATGCTGTCCATACTGCAAACTAAAATTTAAATTTTTAAATCACTCTCTCAGGTTTTCTTGCAATATTTACTTGTAGCACTTTAATTTCTACATATTTCACTAATTTTTACATTACAACATCAACTGCTCAACTGCGCCAGAACTGACTCGTAGTGGACTCACTACCCGCCCGCTCATGTTGGTTGCCTCCTTTTTGTCTGGCGATCGTTTCCCTTCCTTGCGCTTCCTCCAGATTTCTCCCCGGTTCGTCCGCTCTTGCGGCCGCTTGGGAGCCAATTCCTTCGCCCCCCCCCACGCCGGGGGCCACTTGATTTTTATGTACCTTCTCTCATGGATTTTCTATTTCACCCAGCTTGGGTAAAAGCGCTCGCGCTGAGGCCCGCTAAATATTTGATTTAAGTAAGTAAAGTAAAATTGTTCACAAGCGCTTTAAAAGCCTTTCAGTGCAATAACCGCATAGTTATGGCACAAAGGAAGCATTTGGAAGATTTTTTACGTGGTAGAATTGTCGGACGACTGGAATGTGAACGTACACAGCTGGAAATATCCGAGGAACTCGGAATCGCGCAGAGTGTCATCTCCAGGCTTTGACAACGATTCCAAGATGATGGTAATGTGAGTAGATGTTACAGCACAGGTTGCCCCCGAGTTACAACGCCGAATGAGGACCGGAATTTGGCAGTTACTGCCAAAATAAACAGACGGAGCACAGCATCAGACCTATCTCGTCAGCTCTCTTCAGCTACCGGTACGACAGTTTCAAGGCAGACCGTGTACAGATGCTTAGGGCATATTGGTCTATATGCTCGTAGGCCTGTCAGATGTGTTCCCCTTACCGCAACTCACTGTCGCCTGCGATTCACCTGGAGTAGAGAGCATGCATTGTGGACACCGCAACAGTGGTCTTGTGTGATGTTTTCCGACGAGTCCAGGTTTAGTTTGCAGTCTGATTCTCGCTGGACTTTCATATTGAGAGCGCCAGGTACCCGTTACCACCAAGAGAACACCATTGAACGACACCGTTACGGTGGTGCGTTTGGGGAGGAATTATTCTTGGTTCCAGAACTGACCTGCATGTTCAGAGTGAACGATGACAGGCCACATCTATCGGGATGTCATTCTGGAACAACATGTACGTTTGTTTCGGGACGCCATGGGTGCTGAATTTCTGTTTATTGATGACAACGCCCGTCCTCACCGTGCAAACATTGTAGACGAATGCCTTCAATCGGAGGATATCCCCCGTATGGATTGGCAAGCATACTCACCGGACTTGAATCCAATAGAGCATGTGTGGGATATGCTTGGCCGACGAATTGCAGCCCGTCAACCCCCTCCCACCTGTCTACCGGAACTTCGGAGGGCATTGCTTGGTGAGTGTTGTAATATTCCCCAAGATCAGATTGATAATTTGATACTCAGCATGCGTAGGCGTTGTAAGGCCTGTATTGCATCGTCCGGGAGACATACTCCGTATTAACCATCATACTAACCATATTATACTGTTTTTTGTAAATAGGTTCTTTTTTTGAAATTTGCTCCAGGGAGTAAAAATCGCAATTTTTATTAATTATGTCAAACATATAGCATCTTTTTTGCTCTTTACCTTTTGTTTAACTAATAGACTTTACAAATAAGTCAAATTTGTTTTGCTTCTATCTCTTTCCTTGCCTGAACTTCATTATCTTTAATTTATGGACATGAATATACTTAGTTCACAGTATCTTTAATCTACAAGAAAACTAAATCTTGTTCCTTGAATCGTCTATTTTTCCGAATATCGTAAAAATTGTGATTGTTCTTTAGCAACTGTCAAGAAAAATATTATCTACACATTTATCTTGACCAATTTTCCCCTTTTACCAAAGAGGAAAAAAATTGCTGCAAATTATTTATAAAAAAAAAGAAAAATCGCCGGGGTCCATGTCATTATGCGGCAGGCAAGAGATTCCTAAAGTTCCAGTTTGATTTGAGTGTTCTTGGTAAAATTAAATTCCTAGTACAATTTCGCATTGTCAGAACTCAGATACCTCCCTCTGAGAAAACTGGGTATCAAAATATTGAGTATCTACCTTTCGGTGCCGACTAAAAAGTGATACCAGATCCCGGGGAATGTACTAGGTCTGTAATGGTAATTACCAATCCAAAGTCCCATTGGGAAAAAAATGATTTATATGTAAATGGTTAGAAAAAAGATCATCTATCTCTTGCAAAACGATTCAGTGCAATCAAAAGCTAACACCTAACGAAAGTAGCTTTCTTAAAAATTATTAATAATCAATCTATAATAAATTCTTTCTTTTATTTAGAAATTAGTACGTATTAGATAATTGTGTGATTATGGTTGATGTAGAAACATGTGTAACAGCTTAATTAATTCATTAAATAGCCTAATAGATACATAAAAGACCTTTCATATATTTAAAACGACCTGATTTATGTGCTAAAAATGATATATTATAAACGATCATTTTTAAAACTATGATCAAAATGCTTTTGGAAGTATTCATTATTCATAAATTAAAAACATACGTGACCAAAATCATAATCCTTCTCATCACATGTTTGAAAAAGAGCAATTTTATAATAAACTGAATTTTTATGAAATTTTTTGTCTTATAAATATTTCTGTAATTAACAATAGCTTAGTTGAAATACAATAAATCTAATATTTAAAAGAGAATTTGTCTATTGTCTTCATTTTTCAAACTCTAAATTGTGTCAAGGATTTCCCCTGAAATCCATTAATGATTGGGAGTCAGACTGAACACCAGCCATAATCAAAACAAATATGAATTTATTAATCCTTTTATATGTCTCACAAACCCAGGGAAGGAAATGCACATATATAAAGTATTGGAGCCAAAACGAGGTAGATGAGATGATATAATGTTTCATTATAAGTAGCATCACTTACATTTGGTAATAATCGTATCTCCTATCTCAAATAATCGACTTCTGGTCGATTATATTCCAATTCCAATACTTACTGACTGAACTGCCAATTATCCATTATATATATTAATTATAGACGAGTCACTCTCGTCTAGCTTTCAATTATTTTACGTTATAATCACAAACTTCTATCATCTAACTCCTGACCTCTCTCTCTCTCGAACCTAAAACTTAATGCTTAAATATACGACTTGATTAACATAGATCGCATCTTCTTCTTCGGGAGAAAGTTTTCAATTGAACAATATTTAAGTACTATAGTTTTCCCAATTGAATCAAAAATAAATTGATAAAATCTATGTCACATCAAACAATCATCTCTCTCTCTTCTCTATATATATTCAGTAAATTTTCTGGTTTAAAGTTAATTAAATGCCTACCTCACAAACATAAGTAATATCTGAATCATAAAAACATAAAAATCAGTATGGAAAAAAAACTAGTAAATAATAATCTATGAACGATATAAATGTTAACGAAAGTTTAAAATTCAGCTCAAAAGACAAAATTGATGAGGAAATAAAATATTTGCAATAAATGCAAATGAAAATACTTTGTAATCATTATTCATTTTCTCAATGTGTATATTTTTTCCTTTAATTTTTTCATTGCTTTTCTATAACTTTCCTGATCTCGAAATTGAATTCAGGAATGCTTCAAACTCTTTCCTAATATTTGCTAACAGTTGCCATTTCTGCTCACAAAATTGTCTTTTTGGAGAACATTTATCCTCTTTTTTGAACTTGAAACAGTTTCCAATTTCGAAAACTGTTTGTGAAAGGCAACCTCTTTTTTTAGAAGACTCATATCACACAGATGAGGAAGCTAATAGGAAGTTTAAGTTTTTTAGATAAACAAACAATAAATCTCCACCCACACTCCAGATTAAAAAAAGAAAGAGACAATAGCAAAACGAGAACTTAAAATCCGGGGGAGTTTCTCTTCAAGAAAGTAAGTTTTATTGTTCCTCATCGCTATCTAACTTAAACGGGAAAGTGTGTACCCTCCCTTTAATATCTTTTAAGCCTTTGTATACAAAAACATTCTATGATAAGACTAATGAATAAACCATTTAGAAAATTAGGTAAATAACACCCATTTCTTAGTTAACTTTTTTTCTCCAGATGTCGCTGTTGTGAAGAAATGCAAAGCATTATTGTGTCTTCAATTAACAACTGTAACTGCGAAAATGTTTAGAATAGAACCTGATTATTTTATTTAGACTTTACAGATAGTAAAATTAACAAAAATTTTCAATGTATTATAACTTCACAATACCATGAAGAAAATGCATATTTCAATATTATACTCATTTTTTGTTCCGATGGTATTCCTTTTTTGTTAATATTTTTTTTCCTTTGTAAAATATAGGATGTCTGGAAAGTATGACTACACTTTCTAAAGAAAATAAAATATAATTAAAGATTTTCGCTTATGGTTTTTTATGTTCCATAAAGGAAAGATTGAAGTTTCTCTTTAATGGAATGCAAACAAGATGGTGCAATGCCCACGTTGCAACATTCACTTTTCAACATGATTTCACTGCAAGAAGTGCAAGTTGTAAGATGGTTTATATAATTTAAATTAACAATACTTGTACAGCATGAATTTTTGACTACGTATAAACGAAGTCTATCTTCAAGATTCACAATATATGTGCCGTGAAAGATTTATAATTAGAGGTTAGTGTGTTGTTAAAAACTATCTGGACCCTTGCAGAAGCTGAGAGACGCTACTCATATAGACTAGATGTGTTGCTAATGCTCGCGACTAATGGTGGGCACATTGAAATCGTGCGGTAAAATAAAATTTTGTTATTTTCTTTATGGATTATTAAAAAACTGTAAAAGAGTACATCTTTGTTTATTTACTAGTAATTAAAATTTAAAAATGTGTAGTCGTATTTTTCGGAAACCCATTATTTCACTTACACTGTCTCTCGTACTTTATTATAGAAAATTTGAAAAATACTTTAAATGGGAAAAAATGATGTACTCTGACTGAACATTCCTTAGTTCAAAAAATGTGTAGTATATAATAAAATGTGTATATGTTATATATAATGGCACATTTATTAATACTCATTCATTTTTATCTAGACAAGAGTTTTGAAATTAAATACTTTACGAATTAATCAAGCTCCCTGTTTAAGAAAAACATGCGTTATAATTTTTTTTCTATTGATCATTATCTCTCTCTCTATACCTAAATTTCGAAAATAAAACTGTAGATACCTAAAGGCCGTATAACACAAATATTTGGAGCAACTTTTAGGGTAATTTTTCGAGAAGTGTGAGTGTGAAGGGTTGCCGTAAACAAAACGATACGCTCTGACGTCAGTTGCGCCCTATCTTCACTTTGAAAAATTACTCGCCTATTTTTCTGCTTCTCAAAACGAACATTTAATATTATTTTTTTATTCCGCTCGCACTTTTGTTGATGTTCATAAACAGAAACGGAGCACCACTCTGTTTAAAATATTATACACCATTAAAATATTATACCCATATCTGATGCGTTTAACGAAGCCGAAGCTGCCATCTTGCTTATGACGTAGGGAGCCGAAGAACCCCATTGGCTGGAACTTCAAGCAATTTTTATTTAGAGCCAGCTCTATGGAAAAAGGTTCGGAGTCGTTGCTATGGTAACTTGATAGAAATTGTTCGGAATAGTCGCTTTAAAGGAAAAATTTCTCCAAATACGTATACGAGTGATAAGGCCTTTAGTACAAAAAACTTTTATATATAAACTGTATTTTTGAATATTGGCGCACTGTTTTATGATATTTTTTGCTTCACTATGAGAATCTAATAATTTATTGAAAACAACAAGCATATAAGAACATACATTTTTTATTATTTTACACACACAGATATTTGTACATAAACACATATATATAAATAAAACACGAAAGTTAGGACAAACC